>JAIPMN010006938.1:0-21301 GCA_020650975.1 Apostichopus californicus
ATATAAATGCTATATAACATATATATTGGCAAAATGGTAGCCCCTGCGATGACACGAGTTTTAAACCACGATGCTTCCGAAATAGGGCGAGATATTTTAAAGTTTTTTGGTGAGTTGCTTTCTCCTATGTCCCAATGGTTAAGAGAATTCTGGTTAGTCTGATCATGGAGCTATCTGTTTATAGCTCCATAGTCTGATTTCGATTAGGGCATCCGATCCCCGGCGGATATCTGATCCCCTGCTCGTTAATTCCCCAGTGCGAGCCTTACAATTATAATAATAATATCCTTCATACCATAAGTCTTTATACATACGTCACCCACAAAACGTTACTGCAGTACTTACATTCAACTCCAAAATAAATATGCAAATACGGTTGATTCTGACAGAAAACCCCCCAAGAAAAGTCTCTGAACGATTTAAATCGTATGGGCCCACGCACTTCCGTCCGTACAGTTAGGCCTATACACACATACCTCGAACATCCCCCGATCTCATTCACCCGCCCCCTTCCCTATATTCACACAGCAATTTGAAGTAGAATCATGTGTGTCAGTTATAAATAACGTTTTAATATGTCGTTTTAATCAAGAATCGTTTTTGTTATGAAAGTAAAAACGTTTTTGTACAAGTAACTTGAGTTTGGTTACGTTTGTGGGCTAACTTCCAATCCGATGTATTTTATTTCTCTCCTCACTATTATTGTAATGTTCAAAGTGCATTGTGGGTAAAAAATGAGGTTGTAACAGTGCAGTACCTGTGTATTGAAGGCGAGCCGTTTGACTTACGGGGACTTACTGTATCGCTGTGATCTGTATGGATTTTCTCACCGAATTTGGATTATAACCTACAAAAAGATGTAGTGTTGTTCAATAAGACTTTGTGCTCTTAGTTGGATTATTCTTACCGTTAATCCTTGAGTTTGGGGGACTTTTTTGTTCGATATATTTAGTAAGTTTTCATGATTTCGTAAGACCCAGTCGTAAGTCCACCAGAATAGTTAGCCTACAACGTTAGGCCTAGCCTACATTAAATAGCTATCTGAAACTAAGTGATCATAGGCTAACTGACTGAGTACTGTACTATTACTAATTCTATGTATAATGTAGGGTAACATCTGTAAACATAAGACTAGCCTATTACTGACTTGGGTCATAGCTGGTAACAGTTAGTAATGCTACATTCACAAAGATGTTTATAGCAAATACAGTTAGGAATGTCGGATTTCATGTCAAATTAGCAATCGGCCAGATTGAATCTTTGATGAATAGTGATAAGACATAGTAGCCCAGTGATACAGTGCCACTGCCATTAAGAAAAACTGTGGTTAAACTAACTTTTCAAGGTAGCAAAGGCCCTATTCATTGTGGGCCAAGGCTAGGACAATTGGAAATGCAAAATCATTTAAAATATATTGAAACATTTTATAACAATCAGCATGTTCAATTGTTTAATGAACGAACTCATACAATGGCAAAGCCTACAACATCTGATACAAATTCCCGGGCAAAATACCTGTAGCCTTTGTACATTGTAACCTATAGTTGAACAGATTTTCTTCATTTTCAAGGAAAGTTGCATAGATTATTAAATACCACTTTCGCTAGGTCTGTGCGTGTACAACAAAGGGAAATTTAGAAAATAATCAGAGGCATACTACTCTCTAGTGGTGACTGTTGTGACCTGGGAAGGGGGAATAAGTATCCTCCTCACACTTGAGATATATGTATAAAGGTGGTGATATATTTGCAAATTTGAAGTAATTATTCATGTTCAACATTTATCAACAATTATCAGCAATGTTCTTTTTTTCCTCCCAAAGTTTTCGCCACCGTAACAAGGGTCGCAGCCCCTAGTAAGAATACTCATGTCCTATATGATTTGTTGGTTTGCTTTACCTCAATAGGCACTTTTTGTGTATTCTGTACAATTTGACCAAATCTACCAAGTAATATTGACTCAAAGTAGGATTCCAATAGATCACACTATAATAAGAGACTCTTATTGATTTCTCTTTTCACCAAATGAAGGTGACTTGGAGAGAAAGTAGTAAATTTGATTCAGTCTTGAACATTCTTTTCTCAGTCACATTTATCAAACAACTTGGAACTTCATCATATTTATTCTGTTTTATTGTAATAAATTTAAAATAATTTGAAATGAAAAGTGGCAAGCTACAATCAAATAATTGCCAAATGGATTTAAGTATCTACAGTTATAAGCATTTTCACTACAGGTGTTGAATTATTTGTATTTGATTAGAAAACAAGATTCAACTGTAACATTACCATCATGCTATTAAACATTGGAATGTTGACACCAAATGTTTGCTCGATAATTGCACATTTAAAACTTGCTCAAGTCTTCAGCCTTATGTGTGTGCAAAAACATGCAATCTGTGATAACTTCCAAATGTAAAATTAGATTTTTGGAACCATTTGGGGAAGGTTTTACATCACTGCTTAAACTCTAGATATCTTATATTGACTAATTATGATAGTTGGGTTTTGTGTCTCCTTTAACCAAGGTTCAATAGTAAAGTAGAGACAGGTAAGTATCGTCTCTTGTTGCAGCTTGTAAGAGCTCTTGCCTCTCAGTACTCCAAATCATCGTCAATGCTATCATGGTGTTTCTAGGTGTTATCTAGGTGTTACTGCTTTCTACCAGCCTGCTGACCATACATGTAATAAGACAGTATTTTATTTTTATTATGGCAACCATAAAACTTGCTGCCCAGTAATATCATTATTTTTTTTTTCCTTTTTTCTTGTTCGAGGGTACGACAGATAGTTTCTTTGTGTACAGTACATGCTGGGTTTCTAAATTACAGTACTCAGTGGAATCCAAAGGTTTGATGCTGATATACTTGGTTGGTGATGTGACAAATTACCATGTTCAGTGTTTTTCTCTCTGTCAGGTATTTGTTTACCTTGCCTATGATGTATTGATACCATTAACAAAATTCAGACGTGACTCCCGCCTGATGATATTGTCTTTGTGTTAGTCATTCATTGAAGGGGCCTCAGCTTTGGCAGGGTCTAGTTAAATTTTTTTCACTTTTGGACATTGTCAAACCCTTTCATGTTTTAGTTAGTTTGAAATTATGAGAAGTTTCTTAATTGGGTAAACCTTGACAGAACTTCACTTATTTACAGTAAGAACTATGATCTCCTGAAAGGGATGAAAACAGAAACGATGTTTTATAAGTGATGTATTTTCTTGTAAAGTCTTTTAAACAAAGTTTTAGTTGTTTTACATAAGATGACTAAAGAAATGAAAGTTGTGTTGCTTTATCATGCATACATGTGCATGACTACATATGAACAAAAGATAGAGTATATGTTAACTTTTTGTGCATCTCAACTACAGTATGTACTCAAGTACAGTTTGTACTCAAACACAGTATGCACTCAACTAGAGTATATATGTACTCAACCACAGTATGTACTCAACTACAGTATGTACTCAAGCACAGTATGTACTCAACTACAGTATGTATTCAACTACAGTATGAACTCAAACACAGTATGTACTCAACTACAGTATGTACTCAACTACAGTATGTACTCAAACACAGTATGTACTCAAACACAGTACTGTATGTACTCAGCTACAGTATGTACTCAACTACAGTATGTATTCAACTACAGTATGTACTCAATCACAGTATGTACTTAAAACACAGTACCGTATGTACTCAACTACAGTATGTACTCAACTACAGTATATATGTACTCAACTATAGCATGTACACAGCTACAGTATGTACTTCTAAAGGGTATGTGATTCAATTTGTCAGTCTGAAACACTGACTTAAAAAGTAGAAGGAAACCCACCTATTATTGCTTAGAGAATTACTGCAAAAAAACATGTTAATTATTCCAGTTGTTAAAATATAGAATTTTTAATGTTCCTTTGTTCACAACATTGAAGACTTGAGCAAGTCTAATTGACCGTACATACTGTATGAGATCATCTGTTTGGGGCAGTTAAGGTGTTCATTGTAGGTATCTCTTTATCACACAAAGTGAGAGGATCCTTCGAATGATTGAGTTTACTTTGTCTTGAACTTAACAAGATTATGTTTCCATGAAAATTAATGTTTTGTTTAAAATAAGTGATTCTTATCATAACACGACAGGAAATGAGGTGTATTGTATTGTTTGTAATTAAGTAGATCCATGAAATCATCTGATTTCCTGTTTATGTTCATAAATAGTGTAAGGAATTACCCAAGTCATTTAATTTAATTCGGTCTACATTTTCTCATTCTAAACATTGACCAACCACCAGGGGGAGCATTAATGATATGAACCAAAAGAAAGTGCTCTGCCAAGAACTTATTATTCAAAATATTACCCAATGTTGTCATAAACTTGTCATTTGAAAGTTTAAAAAAAAAACACTACAATTGGGACAAAAATGTTTACAAATATGAAGTTCACAGAACAATCAATGGTATAAAAGTTGTATTTTTTCATTTGTTTTGAATGACATGAGCTTTTCACAATGTTTTTGTATCATGAATATCCTTCAGAGATCCAACCATTTTTTCCCTTTTACTATCTCTCTTTCCCAGGAGGAAGCTCACCAAGTGGGCCAGGGTCCAACAGCACACAGTAACATCCGTATACCTCAACCGTCGCCTTCTCTGTTCGTGGCGCTCAAAGATTTCTTGCGATGATGTGCGACGTCATGCCAACCATCTCGGAGGACTCTTCGAGTCAGCGGGGGTCAATCTCCAGCTATGGGGACGACCCAAACTTGGAACAGCTGATGGTCAGCATGTTAGACGAACGGGATCGTCTGATGGAGACACTGCGGGAGGCTCAGGACAATCAGCTGATCGCAGAGCACCGTGCGGACGAACTGGAAAAGGACAGGGAGATGCTGCAAAAGCAGTTGTCTACTAGTCAACCGAAGGTAAGTCCTGGTCATTAACGTTACTGTCACTGGTGTCATCATGAGGGTCTGTCTATGGGATAGGGATGGAAGTGGGGGGGGGGGAAGGGGTGGGGATGGCTGCTGTTGAGGGAGCACCAACATCAGGATTCAGGAATGTCACAGAAATTATCGTCCTTGGCTGTCAACACATCTCACAACTATCATTCTTACACAGGCTCGCTAGTGGATAAGCAGTTTGCTAACAGTTTTATTTTATTTTAACTATCATTCATGACATAGCTACTGCATGAAACCATCTCTGTGTGAACCAAACATGTATACAGTATGTTTCAACAGAATGTATGAAATGTAGTGCACAGTCACATAAGCGATGAACTGTGATTGTTATACATTTGCCCCCCTATCAAGTTACATTGAGCCTATTCAGTACCCGGTTCTTGCCAGTTGGAAACTTCGGAGGTGTTAAAAATCAGTTTCACTCAATATTGTGCCATCAGAACTTTGTAAGAACTGGTTTGCTGTGAAAGAATTTAGTGGATACATCAATGCGATCGCAAAGCTCCTTACACTTACATCAAGATAAAGTACATAGTTTGGTGGGACTATTCATTCAGGATGCAAATAAGCTAGCCATATGTCGGACATTGAGTTTACAGGAGCTGTTAATAGTTCTTAGCATGATGTCCCATCATATTAATATTCATGACTGTTGAATGTGAGAGGTTAGCCAAAACCACAAATCTTTGTGGAGTTGAAAAACCAGCTGATACTTGGAGAGAGTAGCCTACCAATACACTCAATTATCCACATCGTTGCTGGCAAATATCCATCTTTGTGTGTAGGGAGTATTCTTGAATGGGAAGAAAATATTAAGGCAATTCGTCTGTGTGTTTATGTAAATTTACGCATTTTTCTGAGAATATACCCATAAATTTATGCCTAATTGTGATAAATAAAAGTGACCAGTACTTTTGTAAGGAGAATTAGTCAAACTAGGAGAAATATACCTAAATACCTTTAAAGAATTTGATATCCATGTTTGTCTGTGGTTCAGGTAGAAGTGATTCCCCCCCTCCCCCCACCTGGACTGTCACATGTACAGTAAGTAGATCTATATCACAAAACATCTCTGTTGAATCACAACCAAAGATCTTGTTTTAAAATACTCTTCCATCATCCTCAATAACCTGTCACGGACATAAATCAGTCCGTTGGCATCAGTAAGTAGTCAAAAGGAAGAGGATATTAGAAACAATGGCGAGTTTCCTTCTCGAACAGGAATGGATCTTACAGTTCATGCACTGTTTATGATAATACAGATCAACCCCGTTGCACTTTACTACGAGTATGTGTACCGTAAAATACCGTTGTGCTCAAGTAATGTTAACTTCAGCCTGTCAGAATTGATGAATAGCTTCAGTTCCTTCTAGTATCCTCATAGCTAATATTAGATTCTGTTTTGTTTTTCCCTTCTTTTTTGTCATCTTTTTGTTTTTCCCCATTGAGTAAAGAAAAGAAAAGCAGAGAAAATAAATCAATACTCCATAGATTCTCTTCGTTGAGAGCAATCATTCCTTTACACAAATTGAAGAGTCTGCTGCCGGAGAGGTTGGGATTCAGTTTTGCCGCATTCTTAATTCACTAAATGCTTTATTACCAATCATCAATTTCATTTCCATGGTACGATTTTGGCCCGAAGGAGCTTGTGTGTCTGTCGTTGCACAATCTTGATGGATCTTTCTCTCCACCAGTTCCCGGTTTGCATCAAGTGCGTGCTGGCAACAGTAGTTTGGTGTTTTGTAGGAGGTACCGTGGTAATTATTCCCCATCGATTATTGACTTCCTCGTCGGGGGACAAAAATTGTTGGGGGCAAGGTCACATTCATCTTTTCTCGATATGCCGGGTACTGTTGCACACCATGACGGAGTCGCATATATGTTATAAGTGGAAGAAGCCTCAGTGAAAAATACTGCAACAGTGTACTTTGTAACACACTATGTTGAACATTTTATTTAATTTCATTTATAAATATACGTTTTATCACAACAATAAACGCAGCGTTCATATCATACCAGTACTGTACAGGTCAATGGGGGTGCAGTGCTGAAATGTAACCAACTTATGTACTGTACAGGAACTTTAGGCTACAGTAGGTCAATTTAAGTGCTTACAGTACAGTATGTAAAATAGACACAGGTTATTTTCGTCGTTTGTAAATACCGAATGGTACTGTAAGTTTGGGGTTTTTGGCACTATACATTTGACCATATACATTTTTTCCCTACCCTTCCTCAAAAATGATAATAATAATTATTTAAAAAAAACATGTTTAATATATAAAACAAAGATGATAATTACTGTAACATTTACTTTATCGCTGTTTTACTTTCAGCATATTTTAAACAAAAATGAAAACAAATTTTACAACGGACCACAATTAAATAAAACAGCAGATATTTGTAGTAATATTCAACAATTAACAAGAAAGGAAGCAAGATTCACCACATAGACTAATTTGAAAAAAAAAAGAATTTTAAAGTAAACTTTGAACCTTTCTGCAGTAAATATTGTACTGACTATACACAGAGAGTGCCATAAATTTTCTAAACATGAAAGTCCTATCACTACCGTATCTCGCAGTCATGTTCTCGTTAAAGGTCAAGTGACGAACAACTGTACTGTACGACCATTTGTACCATTTGGATAATACAGGAGAGCCGAAACTCAATCAACTACATCTTTAATCAGATTATTTGTAAGTTTACCCGCTGTGATGCATTTGCACGTTTGTGACACTTCCGAATAACAGAAGGTTAAGACAAAGTGACCAAACATGTCGGTGGCTTTGTCTCCGGGCAAAGTGGAAGCTTGTCACTCGCAGTACTTGGTAAAGTACAACAAAAAAGGTTCACAGCTGGCTAAGTTGTAAATTGAATGCCCGCTGAATGGGATGTCGTGCAAGCCTTTGGTCTTTGAGATATCTCAAGCCTTCATCTGCGATTATTAACAGTGTCGTTGGGACTGTAAGGTATTGGCACTGTATACCATTTATATTCATATTTAAATAGATCCATCCTCTGTACCCAATTATCTCACAGCACACATTGAGATAGTGCACAGTAATATTAATAGCGCATTCAACCTCTTTGCTCATGTGAAAGATTAACCGCAGATGACATTTAGGAAATCCCAGTGGTGGGACTGGGAAATGATCTTGAATCTCTGCCAATTAAGCATAGAGACACTTAATCAAATGGTACGGGTAGTACACATCCATGGGTTCGTACAGTGTTTACGTACAGTATATGTGAATTGCAATGGTGTCTTCAGTCACAGCTAGGTGTACAGGACGAGTAGCATGGTATGAAGACAAACACTCGGGATGCAGCAGCCTGAATGAACCGCAGGCTTCTGTGATGGGTACTGTAGTCGGTTGTCTCGACTGGTTTGTCTCAAGTCTATTGGATCCTCCGTTGCTATGCAGCTGAGAACAACAAGAAACATTTTGAACGTAATTTGTACAGTAATTAATTTTAGAAAATTGAAATTTGGATGCGGTCATTGTTAATTCCACAAACTAATCTATCTCGAAGCATATCATCAGAGGAACGTAAACGAATATCGGCTGCAACTTTTTCCAGTGTTTTAATGTCATGTTTTGCCCGCAAGAGTTGAGATCATCAGGTTTGGTTTTATGAGAAAGCTCTGACATTGCCCTTCCGAAAGAATGAAAAAAATAAAGGACTGAGAAAGTGTTATGTACATATTAGCCTTGAAGAGTCTCTTTGTCTTACTTCTGATTTACATTCTGAGAAAACCTATCCTACATGGCATACATTTGTTTTCCTTTTTTAAGTGTAAGTACTGTATACTTTTAGTTTGGTATTTGTAATACAGAGCCAGGCTATGCAGTAAAAAGTTGGTCACCTGGATTTTATGTAACTTGCACTTCTCTCGTTCACTGTCAATCTCTCCAAGACATTTTCCTAGTGTGACCTTCCTTTAATGGTACCTACTGAAGTGTCAAATTTCTAGGGCAGGTACTTTTTGGAAACAGATTTGCAATTTTGGCACTCTAAATATCCCAACTTTAAGGGCAACAGGGATGACTTCTGCATAAACATTCATTGATTACTACAGAAAAGTACTCTAGAGGGTGAAAGACCTCTGGAGTCTTGGGTGATGGAATTATTTTGTAATAGAATCCTCTAAAATATACTGTACTTTAAATCATAAAAAGCTAATTAAATACTGTGGGAACTGAGAAACATGTTCATACAGACGTAATTAATATTGAAAATTGGGAGAAAGTGTCTTGTCTTGTACAATATATCAATACACAGTGCATATATGATATGTCTTTCTATATATATTGTAGTATACCTATATGGTTACTTACAGCATGTTGTTACTCGAGTTTCACGTCTGCAGTGTGCAAAGGCCTCCAGGTACCCCCGGTAACCTGCTTCCAGGTGGTAGGGTATCAACCCAATTCCTCTTCCCAAAAAATCTAAGATTCAGAAGTCATGGTGAGCTGATGATTGTCCTGGAAATGCTAACTCTACAGTTAATAATTTATCCGGTATCGCATAATGCTATGCAAAATGGGAAAGTTGCATATATAGAGCTGAAAAAGTATATCAATTTGTGTACATATTAACCATTACATTTTATAAGTGACCAAGTTCAGAGCCTTCAAAACTGCTATACATGCAAAATGTACTGAATCAGATCTGTAGAATTTTTTCACCCATTAAAATTGCATTACCTGTACAAGTGATCTTTTCCTCGTAAAATTGTCTGAATTGCAAGCTTAAAGGTTGCATTTCCTTGTCACATTTTGCTACAAGCTGGTGTACAAGATTATATATACACTTACGTTATTCAAAGACCATGAATATCTGAAAACATATTGAATTAATCTGTTATTAGACTTGAGTCACTCTGAAATCACTTCAGAAGTGGAAAAAAATTTAAAAAATAGGCGTAAGATTTGCAAATTATGAGGTGTTATTCAAATTCTGACTTCAAGATCAAGAATTTTAAGCCCACTGTATCTCTGTAGCTGTAGAAGTTTACTGTACCATACTAAAGTGTATAAACAAACCACAAGATTAATGATTCACATGTAACCTATTGAGGCTTTTGTACTATTGTGTACTATGCATAGCAAATTTACATGTATGGCCTGACTGTATGCATGTTCTTTGCTACTTTTGTATTGTTCATCGTCCTAGCAACGGATCATCAATATGAAGTGATATGAATGGTATGTACATTGAATTTAAAAACTTAAACATGATGGCGTCATATGTTATTTCATGACTAAGAATCTGTTCTTGCAAGCTTGCAAAATTTGATTGTTATTTCATCTTTGTCATGTAGCCCGGCTGTCTTTATCACAGACTTACTTTATGAATCTTCCTGTAACCTCCAGTTTTTCCACATCCGTCATAATTTTTGTTACCATACCTGTGTATATATTAATATCTCTTTCTGGGCAACTTTCGGTCATTTAGATTAATAACAATAATATTTAAATATTCAACCTGTCACTTACTGTACAGTACAGTAGTACACACTGTATGGGAACTAACGCACAGCCAGCATTGAGTTAAACTCTCTAGGCCAACATATCATTCAATTTCCCTCCTCCGTTCAGGATCGTCTCATGTTTCGTCACAAGCAATACCCAATTACCCGCGGTGGCACATCGTCGAAGGGAACGCTGCGTTAGTACGTACACATCGGTGCTCGTTATAATACTGTACAGACTCACTGAGTCATCATTGCGCTCAGCTATGGCTATGAAAATGAAATGCCGACTTAATCTCTCTGTTATGAAAGGATCGTCGATTATGGACTTCCAGATCTCAGGGTACTGTTTGCAAACGGTATTTTGAAGACCGTGTAGAAGTGACCCGAAGTTACAGTAATGGTTGAAAATTTTGTCTTCTAATTAGGTAGATAGAGGAATGTGAACGAAAATCGGTCAATATGTGTAGAAGCTGGAGAAGGACAAAATTCTGGTACATTACATATTACATGTGCATGCCTTCACTGCATGACAGATAGAATGATGTAGAAGAGGTCACATAATAATGGTTTTAATTTATCCAATTGATCTCAGACTACAGTATGTGTTGTAGGTTCGTATATATGTTGAACACTGCAGTAACCAGAAGGAAAGCAATTTGTGTTTGTGAGGGAATCATTTACTGCTCACTTTTTTGAATACTATAATATCAGTCATGACACTTGATTGGTTTTTGCATATTTTGGAATACATACTGAAAATAGCAAATGTTTTGCATACTCACGCTGCTATACGTACAGTACAGTACATAACTTGCAATCTAACTATTTGATTATTATGCTAGATCCGATTTATCAGATACTGTTCCCTGTATGTGTACGAATATAATCATGTATGAATTTATGGCATGCATTAGCAGAAGGCTGTGCACTCTGTGCTGAATCTGTGATGATATTCTGTAAGTTACTGAAAGTGGCCGAGTGGTGTCTCTTAAATTAATGATAATTCCAATCATTCAAGACAGTGGTTAAAATACTGTAAATATCGTATTAAAAATTGTAAAATTGATCATACAGTTGAGTGTAGTTAATACAACAATGGAACATTAATTATTCTACTTGAGTGTAATCACAACAGTTCCATTTTGTTTTACAGCAGGGTAAAGGACAATTCTGAATTCTATACTGATAAGAAAATGCTCATGAATCGGTGTGTGAGGTTTGAAATTTTAATTCCTTAAATTGTATGGTACCAATTCTAATGTGCTCTGGGTAATTTCTGTGTACTGTATATATGTGTGTGTTTGTTGACAAGTGTTGTTAATGTTGGGCGTTCTACGTCCTAGCCTGGGTAGAACCGGGAGGAAGAGGGTGAGCGGACCCAGGGATATGGGCGGAGCCAGTGATGTGGGTGGAGCCAGAGATGTGGGTGGAGTCAGGGATTTAGGATCGGGTACAGAGAGAAAAGTTTAGTAGGTTAGGTGGAGTAAAGTGCATACTTAAGTCAACTGGAGACAGGTAAGTATCGTCATTTTGATTTTGGGGATTATAAGTAAAGTCTTTAAATGCATGCTCTATGTAACTGAAGAGTGGACACAGTAAACTAAGTTACAGCACATACATATGCATTTTTTATTAGTCCTGCGATTTTTTGAGAGCTAAATTTTGTTCATAAACCCACTTATATTATATATTGCATCCTTGAAGATGTTTCATAAGTGAATCAATTTTAGCTCAATTTTTTTTTTGTCCATTTGTAACGTAGCAATTATTCATCTGAAATTTTCCGAAAAAACTTGCTCTTCAGATTGCTCAGACTGTTAAGCAGAATTGTACCAGCATGTACAGTACAGTAAGTATATTTATAAAACTCTGTCCCTACTCTGTCAGAAAATTGCAATTTACTCACTTAAAAATTTTGTGTACACATTGAAACCACAGACCCAACCATTCTGCAAAGCCATTCATTACAAACTTAATGAGAAAGGCCTGAAGCTAAATTGGTCGTCCACGAGTGGCACAGGGACGGGAATTATTATTCTGTTTTTGTCCAAATTTGCAGATTCTAAATATAGAAACTACGGTTCTAACAATTATCAGACTCTATAGTCTGCCAATTGTTAGAGTTTCCAAACTTAATTAGTTTCACTCTAATTTTCCAGGTACACATTATAAAGTTACATTTTTTGGCTAATTGTACTCTTCAAGCAAATTCTCAGTTTTTAAGAAATTCTGTAATATTGAGGTACTGACATTACTGTACAGTGTGGTACTGTAAACATTCACACTACTCGAAGGAGTACAGGCGATAACTGAATATTATAGACACATATAATATATGTACTGCCTCTTTATACATTAATGTATAAAGAGGCAGTATTTCCATGGAGAATGGGAGTGAATCCAGAGGGATTAAATTACAGTGTGTATAGTCAGTCAGATGCCAATTTTGTTTCATTAATACAGGTTTCTAGAAGATTTTAATCAATACACAAGATGGCGGATAATATTTTCTTACCTCCTCCCTCTTCCACTCTCTCCCCCACCCCCTCCCCATGCCCCTCCCCATCCCCTTCGTCCATAATTTACACTCTCAATGATGCTATGTCAGGTCTTTGCACATTATTTCCTTTTATGACCTAAATTAAGCGTCAGCTTTCCACTGAAATACAAAATCTCTTCCTGGTTTGAAAATTTGATGACAAATTTCAGCTTTCATATCTGTGAGGAATTTGTTCGGGCAGTCAATTCGACTTCATGCTGCACATGACAGCCCATTGTGTGGTTCAAGGTCATCAGTTTAATGCGTAATGTGTATTACATTAATATCATAGTGCAATGATGGGTACAGTATTTCTTAGAACGTTCTTGGATTTAACCGATGTTTACTTCACTAGGTTTGAATTACTACAGTATGTTACTCTGTGACATGTGAGTGATGGTGATGATAGATCACCAGGAAGTTACAATCAGTGTTGGAATATCAGATATAAGTTTAATGTGCAGTGATAGACCAGCCAATTGAGTGTCTTTTTTAAATTCATTTAGGACTGAACTGGGAAAAGTCTTTACCATCACCAACCCCCACCCCCCCCCCCCTTCTCCACTTCCATTCCCTCTCTCTCAGATAGGTGACTATTTTTATGCTCTTCCTTAAAAAAGAGAAAATGCTGAACATTGCTTCCATGTTTGACAAGATTTACAGTATCATGGCTTTGAAGAGTAGAAAATAAAGCAAAAGAAAGTTAATTGACATTCTTCTTGAGATATTATGGTTTTCTTGTGAATTTTACTATCGGTACTTTGTGACTGATGGCCAGTATTTATTTGCCAGAACTGACCTACTGTAGTTGTACAGCTCTTTAAGGTATTTCACTATATATAATACTAAGGTAATATTTTCACTAGTGCAGTATGTCATCATGCAAGGTCCTCAGTGTACGAAACGGTTCACCCCAGTTTGCAGTCTGCATTTGTTCTAAGAAGTATCAGTTTTTCTATGCAACTGCATTGTATTTCATTATCATGTAAAATATTTGTGTTTACTCAAGCATGAAAGGTCCGAGGCAAATCCAACGGTGACTGTTTTCAGTAAATTTAAAAATTTAAAAAGATACTGCAGTGCTATACATATACAGTACTTCTGCTCCATCACATCACACCCCCCCCCCCATCGAATCCCCCCCAAAAAAAGGTCCTTTGAGAGGGGTAAGATTGTTTCTTACGGAAGCTCTGTGAACATCCCATTATTAAGATTATATATATCATAACTGCCTCTTGTTATCTCATTCCAATATCCTCATAGGGCTCTATATATAGATATTTTAGTTATCATTGGACATGATAACCAAACACATCCTCCTTGATCGAAAGCAGAGCCCCCGACGAGTTTTAGCTCCTAGTCTCTGCCTCTCTGGACAAGGAAGCTCAACACAGGATGCCATGCTGTGAGGCTCTCGTAATTAAGACCACGGTGGTATGGTATCTGCCGGTGTACTGTAGATCGTAATGCAGTTTCACAGCATTACGACCACTGGGGTTAGGAGAGGGTATTAAATCAGACAAATCCTGATCAATTTTGATTAAAACCTGCTGACAGAATACAAAGCTAAAGAAAACAATAGAGGAGAAGAAGAATTCAAGAAATGCCGGCAAAAATCTGCCTCATATTTGACGACATTAATCTTTCATGGAAATTAAGAAAAGATGGGGTTTCTTTCTGATTGGGACTGGTGGTATTTATCGACAATCACAGAGAATGGGCTAAGCTCATTTTTTTTTTTTTTTTTTAATATCGGCAGAATTGGTTAAGCCTTCGGTAGATTAGGTTTTGTAATCATAGGGTATGAATCATTAAGAGTTTGATATTTTGTTAAAGCTTTCCTCCAAAGGTTGCTTCAAATGTCAGTGGTGACGATAACATTAACAGATACAGTACTGTCTGCTAGTTGGGTCAGTGCAATCGAGTCTTTTGTTTTTTTTTTCGTTTTTCTTGCTTTTCATGCACCGTTTTAAGAAGAGAATAGAAGTAAATGATAACAACAACAGTATTTTGGTGAAGAAAGAAAGGTGACATTATTAGTTAACAAATATTGTACTATTATAGGTTAAATTTTGCACTGGAATTTTGCTAAATTTTATCAGCTTTTGATCTTATTTGTAGGAGTAAAGAATTGCTGACGAGAATGGTCACCTGAATGGTTTTAGTCCATCTTTTCTCGTCCGATTATCATCCTTCAGTCTGCTATAACTGGATAGTTGGACAATAAAGGCCCAACCTTTGTGCAATACATTGCCTAACCCAACTTTTTGCTTTTGCATTCCCCAAATTTTTGTGGAGAACAAAGGCTGCACGCTTCAGGCTAAGTTAGGTGACAATATTCTTTGAAAACTGTGCACAGTACTTCACCTGCCGGTAAAGACTCAAACACAGCTTGTTTTGTGACTCAAACACAGTCAAACACAGCTTTTCTTTTTAATTCTCTCTCCGTAAAATTGACAAGTTTTTGTTTATTATTGACTTTGATATCCAGGTATTTGTAGGTTTATCCTGATTGTATGATAGCTCCAACAACATATTTTCCTGACCTGCTTGGTATTTCAATAATTCACTGTTATTGAGTTATTAAATTAATACAGTCATTTGAAATGCAGCATTGTCAGAAGGGGGACTCAGGGGTGGGGGTTCCCCTCTCCTTTGGACAAGTTTTTCAAATGAAGTATGCTTAGATGGCAATTTAGTGATCTTCCCTTTCCTATCCTGTCACTTACTTCTGTGCCAATGTTGGTGTTCCAATAATTCACTGTTATTGAGTAATTGGATGAATACAGTCATTAGAAATGCAGCATTGCCAGGGATGTGCCCAGGAAGATTTGAGTGCCGGGTGGATCTGTGCGGTGATGTGATCCACGTCCTGGAGGAGGGGTCTCAGGACAAGTTTTGCAAATGAAGTATGCTTAGATGGCAAATGGTGTCATCTTTTTCCTATTCTGTCACTAACTTCTGTGCCAAGTATTCACCCATAGTTTGGTTTTATGGTAAAACTTGTTAAATTTATCATAAAAAAAAGTGCTGGGTGGAAATGTTTAGAATACTCTTTTTGCTGGACGGCATTCAGATCTGCCAGCGCAGCCTCCCCCAGCTGCCCGCAGCCACCCGGCATAAGCACATCCCTGCATCGCTGTACAACACATTTATTTGACATAAAAACTCATAAAATAAGGAGCGTCGTAGAGTAATGAGAGCTCTGAGATGTCAATTGTTTTAACGCTCTTAAAGCAGCACCTATTTTGCTAATATATAGTACAGAAGTACTAGTAATGCCAAGTACACAAGTTTGTATCTAACTTTTCAACTTAGGTCTTGTTATTTATTGATGGCAATTTGCATATAAAGTTAATTCATGCATTTGTGTCCTTCATATATTAACTAACTACTGTAAGTGAGTGGCTCTGAAAGATCAATCGAAACTTTCAAAGTGGAACACGACACGTCTTTAATTTAGTATAAAGATGCTCACGAAAAGAGAACGTTTTTATTGATCAACAGTCCAGTTTGACAAGCAACCATTAATTGATTAGATCCTATGTTCCGCTGCTCGTATGCATATAACCTTAACTGTTAATTGCTTACTTTAATAACGAGGACATCGGGGGGGATTTAATGTTAGAAGTTTCCTGAGGTGTATAACTTAATGTGCTGACTACGTAGCTTGACTTGTCTGAATTACATGTGTAGTGTCAGTGTGTACATGTGCCATTATGGACAGTACAGTAGGTTAAATCAAGTTTGCTCTGTTGATGGTAAAATTACCGTGTTTGACAAATTCTTGCTATATTTGTTAGCACACTAGTGACTTGTAGAGTCACATGTTATCTGGGAATGAAAGAATTTCAAAAGAATTCTTTGTGAAGGTGACCAGTGTGCAAATGTATTATTTGCTGTGCTATTATCTTACCTGTCACCTCATTACTATTGCACTTTCACATCTACCTTATTACATTTTCTCCAAATTGAACAATGTTATTATAACATTGCACTCCCTGTGATCCACTTTTACTGGAGAGAAGGTCAATGCCCACTTCCTCCAGGACTTCTTCCAGCTGCCCACAAGGTGACAGGAAATTATAGTTGCTTGAAAATATCCAAACCTAAACAGTTTCAGGATTTGCTGCATTCCTGAATGACTAATTTGTTTTTTTTGGGTTTTCGTAGCTTTGTGGAAAAGCTTTTTTGTTGCAGCTCTAGTTCTAATTTACCGTACTAATTATCCCTTCCTGAGTTTATCCTGGAGAGAATGATCTGGTCTCTCATGTAGCACTGTCTTCCAGTGTTATGGTCTAACTCCCTCTTCATTCTATCACCCATCACTCCCAGCCCCACCAGTGGCGGAGCTAGGGGTATTGGTCAGAGGGGGCGAGAATGGTCTGTAAGGTCGCTTTCGACACTATCTAAGCCGAGCGCCACCACGGGTTGGCGCGGAGCGTACAGATTTTTTTTGAGTAAAGATACTCCCTAGATCGCCGGAAATGACCCTTTCCGGGCCTTGCTAATTTGCAGATAAACGAAGAATAAATAGCCGTTAGAGCATTTTGTCAGAAAATTACAGCAAGAAAATGTAACAAATGTCAATAGGTAGATGAGAGCGCAATAAAAAAGTCAATAATCGTGAATAAGTAAAAAGTGGTAAAAAGCTGAAAAGGGCGCCAGCAGTCCATTTGAGTCCGTCAGGGGGGGCGTTTGCCCCCCCTGACTGTATGGACGCTCCGCCACTGAGCCCCACCCCTCTCTTCTGCCCCACCCCCCCCCATCCCTTAACATGCAGTAATGTGTTTGTAATGTGAGGAATTATCACTGTATGTTTAGTTTAGTTTACTTTAGTAGAAAAAAAGGATCAGGAGGGACACTCAAGTCCCCATCAAAGACCCTATAGGAGAGAGAAAAAAAACTGAAGACACAAACACTCAGACCCGATTACAATGCTTAAAGGGCTTGTCCAAAGCATTCTTAAACCCATTGACACTACTTGTAAGTACAACTTTCTCAGGCAAACCATTCCACTCATTCACAACCCTATATTAGAAACAAAGTTATACCGAATATTAGTCCTACTTTGAATACATGTGAGACATCGTTCTTTACAAATTTCAAATCTGTGAATGTCTTCTTAATTTGAATTTGGAAATCACAACTACTGTACTGTACATTCACAACAATCTCATGTAGTATTTTGATTGGGGCGATGGGTTTGATGCGAGGCTGGTAGTAACCTCTGCTCCTCTCTTACCTGTCTCTCCTTATCTCACTTCCTCCACCTAAATTACTAACTTGGTAA
This sequence comes from Apostichopus californicus, assembly GCA_020650975.1. Taxonomy (NCBI): domain Eukaryota; kingdom Metazoa; phylum Echinodermata; class Holothuroidea; order Aspidochirotida; family Stichopodidae; genus Apostichopus; species Apostichopus californicus. Next base: position 18,277 of record JAIPMN010006938.1, read on the forward strand.
CAACCTTCTATAATGCCGTGCCCACATCCCTATATCGCCCCATCCCGCCCACTCTCTTTCTCCTGAATCTACCCTTAAGAAGTATTAATTTTTAGGACTGCGCCCACACTTTGCAGTGCATATATTTATCAACGTTGAATAAAAATTCAAACAAACATTTTAAAATATTTTCAGCTCTGGCCAACACATTAATTATTCAGGCAATCCGGGAAGAAGAAAAAAAATCCTTTTGAAACACTCGTGCCATCACCGGCAGGAAATAATTACCTACTCTCGTTGTTGTTGCGGAATACTTTAAAACTGAGAGGTGGAATTGATTGAATTTAAAAGGGCATCTCTTTGAAAGAGGAAGTTTGGCTTGTAGGTTAAGGGTATATCTGGAAACTCAAGGGAAAACCCAGGTTCTTGTTACATGGCGAGTCGGTATATTAATACTGTACGGATAGTCCATTGATACAACAGATGTAGATGGATGGAGATGTCCAGTACTGTAGATGGTAAAGATAGGGGATTATTTACTATATTTGTCAGTGGAAAACTTTCTCCACAATTATTAAAAGGTATCGCGATGTTTAAAAGTGATCTCAGTGGGATTTATTCCAAATTATATATTTCCAACGTTATCATGAATATCAAACATATTGCTCTTATTAAAAGTAAATTTTCTTTGCTGTCTCCCTTACCCTCTCATTGCCTACCTTTGCTTGCTTCACTTAGAGGTCGTGAGAATTGTGCCAGAAATATGCTAGAAAGTTAGATAATGGTCACCCATGCATAAATTTATAAAGATTGATTTTAACGTCACGCTAGAAAAGTCTTTAATTCTACTTTGAGATGCTAGATTGTATAAAATTAAGTAATTATAATTTATTGCTCAATGGCTGGGAATTAAATTATGAGGATCAGGGTATCACATTTGAAAGCTTGTAGTAAAAAATTTTCATGCTAAAATTTGGCCAAAGTATGTTTAGAATTTACCTTGAAGTAGATTGAAGTTAACACTCATGAATATTAAACAGATCACTGTAGAAACCTTTTCGATGAATATTTATGACTTACTGTATTGTCCTTAGTACTTACTGTAAATTTAAGTCATCATGAAAGTGTATGTTACATCATACAAAGTTCACGTTGAAGTATATATATGCATAAATGCATACAGTTTATGTATGTACTGTATGTATATATATGCACATGTACAGTATAAGCAAATGCTAAGTCACCTACTTAGCGCTTGACTGATGAGAGCGCAATCAGTACTTAACGATGATTGTTAATTATATTGCCTCAGGAAAGCCGTCAGATTCCAAAATTTATTGATTCTTACGGCTTGCGGTAAGTGCAGATATACAGATATACAGTAAAACATTACAATTGATTCCGTAGTACTTATAACATCGCATACTGTGTAAAGCCTACTCCGTAAAAATGCCACCTACATAATTGGAGAAATATCCTCTCCTCACCATTAAGTAAAAGACATTTTCAGGGTTATCAGAATGTAATAATAATTTCCAGACGGTATTTCGATTGTTTCTTTAAAAAATAGCATACTGTACTAAACTTCCGTCTACTCAATGTCTTTAGCAATCCCTTTTGTGGGCTAATAAAGTAAAATACAATTACCATTTCTGGATCTATATTTAATTCCAAAAGGAAACTGCATGAGATGTTTTATTTACATGAGGTTAACCATAGCTAGATTCTAACTTTTAACTACAGTAGTTCCTGAGGTACAGTAGGCCACACAGGTTAACGTGAAGTGCCTTATAGACTTTAACAGCCCTTCATTTCAATCGCCTGCCACAAGCCTGCGAGTACTGCCAACCAATACTGGATGATGATGATGATGATAATTGTGCCTAAGTTTCTATTAACGGTACATGTCAGCCATAGCTATGTGACATGTTCACGATACAGGAATGATTTATGATTGTGTGGGTTAAGTCTCCTGCATTAGTCACTGTGAAGATATGCTCATCTAGAGTAAGAGACGGGGAACGGACGACGATCAACGATCTCAACGATGATGATAAGATGTGGCGGAGGGAAAACATTGATGCTCTCGTCTCTGTCCCTAAAGAACCCCACAATGTGAGCGTATCTTCCATTAGAATCCTAATCAATTCCATTGTCGTCTGTGTTATTGATAAATGTATCTGTGCTATACATGATGGTAGAATGCTGCCTCTCGCTCTCCACCTCTCTCTCTCTCTCTCTCTCTCGTTTTCTCTGTGTCATGAAGTTATCATTGAGGTCTAGAGTATACATATGAAGTCAAATTGAAGCAATTAATACAGAGACTCGGAGAGATGACGAGAGATGGAATGAGAGAATAGTCTCATCTTTATCTTCATCTTTGTAGAAATGTTGACAGCATATATACTGTATATACAGTAGATATATACATGTCATATAATTTGATATTCATGACTTTCCTTTTTAATTTGCAATGTTGTTTTGAGAGTTAAAATCAAGAGGAGACTTTTCTTGGTTTCCTTGGATATAAAGACACGCAGATGTACAGTAATATGAGAAAAGTTGGCATATCTGACTGAAAAATGCAGAAGTGTACTGTAGTATTTAAAAAAAAAAGTGTGCATACTGTAGTACTGTTAGTGAAGAGGAGAAGGTTAGGGAACCCTCCTAGAGTAGTTCAGATATTTCTAAGATAGAACGCTATTGAATTTTGATGGTTGAAAATGCAGCAGGAAGAAAGTGTCATAGGCATACTATATGCTAGATTTAGAAGGAAGAGGGCAGTGACCTTAATGAGGATAATCTGCGGGGGGGGGGTTGTGCAGTGTAAGAATGTTACCAATTGTTATAAGTTACCTACATAGATTGGAGTACATACAGTATGGGAGAGGTGTAAGTACCATCGTTCAGTTAAATAAACCAAACGGGTTAAGTTTTTGCGGTTTATCAACTTCTCTTCGTAAAGTTTGTCTCCATTATGTCTGGGCCAAATATAGCATGTTGGGTTTATAGCAATCTTTCTGATATGTTCTAATCCACATTGTGT
>JAIPMN010006940.1:0-13369 GCA_020650975.1 Apostichopus californicus
ATCTCATTTTCTGCAAGTTAGGATCTTCCTGGAGAGTTGCCATAGCAACGGGAAAGGAAGTAGCAAAGTCAAAGTGGAACTGAACACCTGCCGGAGGATTCCGAAGAAAGTTTCTTTTGTCCTGTAAATGAAAAATTAAAAAGATAATTATTAATTTATCGGCTGTCGTTATTTACAAGTACCTGGTCGTGTTCCCACTGTCATCATCTCCAAATTATGTGTTTTGGTTTCAACACTAACTTCACCCAGGTTACTAGGGCAATAAACAACAAAATATAAACAACTTCAACCACATTCCATATGCAAAGTTGTCTAGGGCAGGTACTTCCAACAGGCACGGATCCATGATGGTGTGCACATACTTGCATGTCAACCTAAGCTATAGCCTAAATATGCCTCAGAATACATGATTTAATGAAAGGTACAAATTTTTTAATGTTAGCTCAATGAGGAACGTCAGATGACCCCCCCCCCCCCCTTATGTGAGACTTTGTTGCAACTACCCCAGTGCCAATACCTGGATCTGCCCTTCTACCTTGATACATTTATAGACTAACTTGCAGATAATGGGTTTGAATAAAGCATGTACAAAACTTTTTTGTCAATAGTGTATATTCAGTCACTGCTTCCTTAACCTTTTCCTTGTCAAACTTTGCTGTGTTTTTGTCCTATCTAGACTAACAGTGGACCTACGAATTTCTAAGAAGTAAAATCGCACAATCTATACATACACTTAGGTGGTTTATGATTAAACTGCACATTCACTGATTTTTTTTAATTTTGCAATTAACTGCAGATTGATTGACAAGTAGTCGACAGCAACAAACTGACATTTATCAAATATAAGGAAACAAATCACTTTGTAACAGGAAGGAACTTATCTGTCATATTCAGTCAGACATATTGTTTACAGATCTCTGTCTTAATTTATTTCCGCTACAATGCTCTCGACTGAACTCAAAAATTTTGTCGAACCATCTCTTGGATGTAAGCAATGTTGTGTTCATGTATATTTCAGGAATGAGATGCCTGATACAGTATTACAGTCACTTCTTTATGACACCTTTATAGCAGTATTGATGCCATTTTATGATTTAAACTTATAAATATTATAATTACTACGTACAGAGTAAATATATTCCCTGATGCGCACACATCTATACACGCCAGCCCTTAGCATAAGAAAGTAAGCTAAAACTGCAGTATGCAGGGGGTTGAGAATGTGGAGAGGTTTGGGGGGGGGGGATTAGAGGGTTATGTACCTACACCCTAGCAATAATTTGCTAGAATTGAACAAGATGAAAGAATGTAATACAGGCCGAAGAAATTTCATAGCATTTCAACTTTTGCACTTGTAATATTGTGCTTGAAAATTGTAACAGGTTAATAACAGATATATCTGGAAATGTTCCAGCTTCCAGGGACTTCAGGCTGGACCCACCCCTGTGCTCTAGTCCAATTGTGGGCCCCCTGAACCCCCAGCCAATAACAGTTTATCTCCCAATAAGAAGTATGTGTAGCCTCCTATGACATTGGTACCTACAGTACGACCAATCTATCCACACAACTTAGTGATATATATGCAAATTTACAGTGATGAGCCTCCTATGTGAATAAGTTTGCGAATATTTTGCCAGTGAACATCATTGAGCTTTTGTCATTCAACAAAAAGGCCTGTGGTACTAGAGTAACTTAGACCCCCAAAATACATTTTGAACCAGTTCAACTATAGGTTAACCTAAAGGCCCCGGTGATAGTCAAAATAAAAACCTTTCTGTTTAGGTCCCATTGATTCAGAGACATTCATTTTAAAGCAAACTTACTTGAGACAGTGCCAGAATTTGCTCTTTCATCTGTTTTTCTTCATTGTAACCGACCCACGGAGGAACGGCCGCCTCCGACCTCTTAGAATGTTTCTCTTGGATGAATTTATCCTGTTCCTTCTGGAAATCCCCGACCAGAGTCTGCAAGTCACGAGATACATGCAAATTTGATCTTAATATTTCTGACACGTAAACTAGGTCTTGCATACATAAAAATTGGAACATAATCTCAAATTTAATAATATGTCGCCATGTTAGTGGGTACACTGAAGAGCAAATACAAGCTAGAAATATGGAAGCTTAGACTGTGTAAGATCATCTCTATCCAATAATGTGATGTTGACTACAGTGTTAAAGTTCAGTCATTTATATTCAGTTTCCTTAAAGGGTGTGAAGACTTGCGCAAAAAGAAACGTCTAATGCCGGTAATCTGACCTAGTTTTGAATGAGGTGTAACAGAAGTGTTAGACACCACCATCGATCCCAGAAAATACACACATAGCTTGCTACCGTCGGTAATTAGACACTAGTGTACAGTCAGTAAATACAGCTGCGGTCAATACCCACAGCACTGTACAAACGATACAGCGATGGACATCTCAGGTCCAACTAAGGATAACAAGGTATCACGTTTCATTACTGTCTGCATTTTGTAGCGACAAGCAGAAAACTTCACTTGCAAGCAACGGAAAGTTAACTTTTTCAGATGGCCGCACGCAGTTTGGGGCGAGTCTTCAATGCCTTTAATGCCATTATGTTTGACAAAAAAGACAAAAAACAAAACAAAATACTGGTACATTGTTTAAACTTATAATTCATCAATTAACTGAAGTAATGAACCACATGATTTGAGGCGCCAAAGGATTGATATCGGTCTATCTGTCTTAATCAATTAAACTTGGAATAAATCAGACATTATAAGTTTTACTCGGATCGTTGTAGTCATGTTAACATTGTGAACAACGTACAGTCAACATACTGCCAAAAAATTGGACGATCAAACACACAATGTTGCTTTTTATAAAAGTGAAAAATAATTTACCACTCTTTCCTCGACGGTTTTCTGTATCACTGATGCTGTTTTGGTGGCTGTTTCACTGACTTTTTGTGAGCCAACTTTAGCAAAGTTGTAAAGGTAATCTGAAGGAAATTAAGACAAAAAAAAATTTGGTTAGTCAGTGGAAAATTACCACTTAATTTCTTTTGTTACTACTCACTAAAGAGGGGCAAGTGGAACTACAGCAAACATACAACTCTACATAACAGGAGGGTCAGAACTAGAGGTTTCTTACTTTAAACCTGATTTGCAATAATGGGTTTAATGAATTATATTAAAACAGTGGTTGGCTATATAGTACATAGATACATTTCACTTCACTAAAGTACTGAACCACATGATTTGAAGGACCAAAGGCTTGGTATCAGTCTGTCTGTGTTAACCATGTAAACTTGGAATTAAATTAGTCTTTGATGGCAAAGAGAGATGGATTGTGGTTTAGTTAGCTTTAACTTGGATTGTTGTAGTCATATTAACATTATGTACAACGTAAGGTCAAAATACTGCAAAAAATGGATGATCAAACACACAATGGTGCTTTTCTTTTTGTCAGAATAGAGGTTTTTAACTTATTTGCAATAATGATTTTAATGTTAAGTAGTGGTTGACTATACAGCAATTGTGTGCCAAGATACATTTCATCTAAAAGAGATTAACATAAAATATTGTCAAATAAGGCAGTAACATTAGTAACCTTTTTTACTAATATTAAATTTTTATTACAATAACATTTCTTTGATGATATCATTCTCTAAACGAGAAGTAACTGCTGCGTACGGATCTAGTGCCATTCCGCCAAAGGTACAAACTGCCATGGCGGAAAGATTCGAAACCTGTGGCAGAAAGGTCAATTTTAGCAATGGATTTTACACTGGTGTACAGGAACATATCGGTAAAAATCGCATGAAAGATAGGTACACCGTCTTCAAATGTGGCAGTTCGCTGGATAGACTGAATTTTAGTTAGGGCTAAGACAAGATTGGGGAATTGATACACAGTCTTTAATGTATTTAGGTTGGTTGAATAATTTTATTTGTAAGTTTGTAAGAGTTGATACACTGTCTATTAATATAAAATGGTTGGTACGTTGAATAAATCCAATTTAATAGGCTGATTATTATTAAAAAGACCGATTCTGATAGTCGATTTAAAATATCGATTCTGTGGATTTTGCCAGCCTTTGTAGTGTGAAGCAAAGCAAACTATAAACATGAAGCACCGATCCATCCAAACTATCCATAGCTAATGTCCTTGATGGGGACTTGAGGGTCCATCCTGATCCTTTTTTTTCTACTAAACTCAACTAATCCGATACTTTATTTCTAACCTGCATACTAACGTTGCTCCTACCTACAATCATGTGCTCTTTCCGCAATACAAAAAGTGCTTTACGGCCATTGCAGTAACATGGCGGAATGACACGGCCCCCATCTGCTGCAGTAGACAGCTTGGCCTAGTAAGTAGTAGAGTGTTGGTTTTGAGAATTTGATTTGCATTATTTATTGGAGAATAGGGGTCCCAACACCTTCCCCTCTTCACATTTAACTACCAAAGAACAACCAACACAACACTTACTTAGTGGAAATATACTACGAATTGGATCGAGGTGACATAGGCCTAAGGAAAGGAAATACAGGCTGATAACAACAAAACTGTTGGGGCCACTACTGCTAATGTGCTATATCAGGAGTACTGAATGGGGGAATGGGTCACAGCAAAATCAGCAAGTCACACAGATCAAGTTACACATTACTCACTGCCAATATCTTTGGCGGCATTGACTGCACTGTCAGCATTTAGATTGGGTGAATCTTTCTCCGACTGTTGTCCATCTTCCTTGATTTCGTCGGTTCCTGCGTCACCTTCAGTTTCCTTTCCTACGGATTCTTCCGTTGACTCTGGGACGTTTTCGTCGACAGCCGATTTACTTCCACCCCACCAACTAGACAAAACCTCCATTTTGAACTTTACTCTCAAAACAAGTAGTGTGCTGTTGTCAAATAAACGAATGAAATGAGTAGAAAAATGGCCTGAAATTGAAGTTTCAAGTTATGACGTTGTACTTATGTTAAACTTATAGCTAGGCTAGTATTACTACACAGTTACACTGTAGGCCCGTTTATTGTTTGTTCCATCAGCTAGCTCAAAGCAATCGTGATATCAAGTGTTGCGTTATTGTTAGTACATACATTTTACAATGAAGTGCCTGCAGAAAGTTGTGTTTACAAAATATTGAGGGAAGTGACGTCATTTAGTTCTTGAAAATTCTAAAAAAAAAACTGAGGAAATTTATGTTTATTTATTGGTCCATTTAAGGTTACCTATTTTAATTTGGTATATATTAAAATATATCTGTAGTCATTTTCATTACCATTGATTGAAGATTTTTCTCGACTGAAGCTAAAATCAAGCTCTCACCTCAAGTATCTGGCCTCTTACCTGCTTGACCACCGAAAATGGTAAATGTTGACAATACGTATCTGATATTATCCTTAAAATCTGATGCAATCCTATGCCTTTTGGCCGATGATTTCAATAAGATAGCCGAAAAACTTTCTTTTATTGAATAATTTGTCGATATATTGTGTTTTCTTTCTTTTTTTGTTGGTAAAAATTGGACATTGAGTTTCGTTGTACTTGCTGAACACACACACACCTACTCCTAGCCTAACCAACACAGCCTAACCAACACAGCCTAACTACTGTTGAATTTGGCCTAGCACAACCTTGTTAGGCTCATTACTTAGTCTATGTGACATTTTTAAATGTTAACCATTCACTGCAATGTGTGACTACCGCACAATATTTCCAACATCGTAAGTCAACGAGATTATCTATTCATCCAAGCTGTTTCTGGTTGGAAACAACATTGCCCTGTACTGAAGGCTTCAGAAAGATAACATGTAGGCCTAACAGTAACAACTGAATAACGAATAAATTTATGCTGTTGATTGCATGTGATGTGATTGAGATTATGTGTAGTATCAGCTGATAGTTACTCGCGATGTGTCAAGTTGTACTATAATTACAGTATGTGTTCTCTAACAGTTGTTAGTGTACATAACCTATATCACTGTATAGAATGTAGTATCATGAGAATATCTAATAATAAATCGATTGACCTTTTAACCTATTGCACAATACTTCTCCATGTGTAACCCAAAACCAGCTTACTACATAATCTGGCTGCCATTTATCTCATAGTCATGCAGTCACTTTTATCCTATCATATCATTTTGGTAAAACATTCTGAACCACCATTTTGCATTGACCTAATGAAATTGTTTTTTCCTTCTTCAGCGTGGACCTAAAAAGCATTTGAAGCGGCTTGCTGCGCCCAAGCATTGGATGCTGGACAAACTGTCGGGTACTTTTGTAAGTAATCATTGTGAAAGACCTTTGTGTGTTTACTCATCACCTAGAGCAAGACTTCAACTTTTCCACGATAATGCCACTGTAAACCTGTTTAAAATCACCATTTCCAAAGTACTGTTAGACATGCCTACTTCTAGGTTACCATAGGTGACTAATGTTTCCCGAATTTGCATACTTAAGTTGGTATCTTTCCTTGTCATCCTGTCAGTAGTATAGACCTCATAGATAAAGGTAATTATGTTGTTGTATTTATTAATTTGTATGTTCCATAACAGCGGCTGTTCAACATTTCTGCTTTCTCCTACCAGGCACCAAGACCATCTCAAGGTCCTCACAAACTGCGAGAATGCCTCCCCTTAGTCATTTTCCTGCGAAACAGGCTGAAGTATGCCCTGACTGCTGATGAAGTGAGGAAGATCACGATGCAGAGACTCATCAAGGTTGATGGCAAAGTCCGCACTGACATCACCTTTCCTACGGGCTTTATGGGTATGTAATATCTGTGTAGTAAGCAGAATGTGAAGTAAGGATTGCATGTCCATCATCCTCACATTTTTTCATTTCCGTTACATGTATTTTAATGCTGTTTCCTCTCTGTACCTCTGTTTGAGTAGCTTAAGCAATTTTAATACCCTGTATGGTAACTTCATTGCAGCTTGGTAGGTGAAAACTTATTAAAACTATTTATTTCATTTCATTCCTTGGGTCATTTCATTCATGGGTCAAATCAGGGATGGCTGTTGCTGCACTTATTATGTCCAGTACAAACAATACCAAATAATGATTACAATGCTTTCCTATAATATATTTGCAAGTTGTGCAACTCTAAAGTTGCTATTTCATGCTGCGATTCAGCACGAGGAAGGGGTTTTGATGCCAATTTTTTTATCAAAGTAACCATGTTAGAGCTGTAAGGGTTTTATACTTTAACTAAAAGTATAAAGTTCTTACACCTAAACAAATTTCAGGGTTCTAGCTTTTCTCAATATTAATTTATGACGTTGTCAAGTTGCTCCGATGTACGAAAGAGGTCGTCTTTGACAGCCAATAACTCAAAACGCGTCATGTTGAAAAAATCTGATTATTTTTTTCTGGAAGAGGTATAGTACCACCCTATTTGTACAAACAATTTCAGGAGGGTGTTTTGCCTTATTTTGAATTGAAAAATCTTCAAAGAGATTTTTGCCTGTTTTGATGTTCCACATGTTTTGAGCCTAATGAGCAGAAATGAATGGCCTGTATCGAAGGCATGTCAGGTTTTTACTGTATCTGAGATGTTCTTATATGGCCGAAAGTGAATCCTTCAAAATGGTCGCTTCTTTGGAAAATCTTACCCCAAAGTGGCATTACCCTCTGAAGGAATATTTCATGTCTAGCTCTGTTCATTGTTATTGTACTATTTTGTACTAAATTGGGATTTTTTTTGGGGGGGGGGGGTGAGATTCATTGCTGCTTTAGTATGTAAAGTGATAAATCTGAATCTGTTCAAACATCAATGTCGTTTTTCACAACAATACAATATATACTTATAAAATTGATCGAGTTAAACTATACAACGATTGTAAATGGACAATTTGTGGCACATTTGCAAGTTTGATTTTGGTGAACAAAAAGTAAGACTGCATTTTTACAACATCTGATTATAGAGATGTTATTGTTTTGTTATTAATTTTACTAAATGCTGATTATTGTTTGTCTCATCAGATGTCATCTCCATTGAACGGACAAGTGAGCACTTCAGACTGGTGTACGATGTGAAGGGTCGATTTATTGTGCACAGAATCACAGCAGAAGAAGCCAAGGTTTGTCTTGTTGCTCATATTTTTAAGCTATGTGATGTTATTGGTCATTTATGGATAAAATTAAAGTCATTAAATGCATGTGTACTTTAAAAGCAAATTGTACAGAAAAATGATAATGGCAAGATGGAAATGTTTTTTATGTTTCAAAGTTGTTCTTAGTGTATGTGAATCCTTTTATAATATCTTCTTGAAGCATTCTGTTGTGTAAGGTTGGAAATGTGTGTGATGACTAGTTAGCTGTGTGGTGGAATGCTAGTGTCCGTTCCCATAAGTTAGCTTTTATGTTGTATAATGTGGGGTTGCTGTCTTCATGCTAATCCTAAAAGCTCTTGTAAACTTTTAAACCCAAGTTAAGAGTTTTTAACATGCTGTTAAACATAAAACATCAGACCATATTAAAACTGCGCATGTAGAAAGCTGTTGAAAATCCTTCAATATGAGTGCTGATGTTTTTCTTCTTTTGTTTTTACTTGTTGAAAATCCATTGAATTTATTTTCTTCCATGGCCAAAGAAATCTTTAAAATGTGGTTTTAGCTGGTCAGTTTTTGAATTAGAATGATGTTTCCATCGTGATCAATTTGTGATTTTGTGAATAAATTGAGCAGTAATGAATGGCCTGTATCGAAGGCATGTCAGGTTTTTACTGTATCTGAGATGTTCTTATATGGCCGAAAGTGAATCCTTCAAAATGGTCGCTTCTTTGGAAAACCTTACCCCAAAGTGGCATTACCCTCTGAAGGAATATTTCATGCCTAGCTCTGTTCATTCTTTTTGTACTAAATTGGGGTTTTTTTTGGGGCTTGCATCATATGAATGTTGATATTGGTACAATAACCTTTGCTGTCAACAATGATAGAATTGTGGCAAGAAATCACCAAGGGTCTATTGGCAGTGTTTTCCTGAGCAGTTATTGTTAGTGTTGTTCTTAATTTTGCAGTACAAGCTTTGCAAAGTGAGGAAACTCTGGACTGGACTCAAAGGGGTACCCCAGTTGAGCACCCATGATGCCAGGACCATCAGGTACCCAGAACCATCAGTGAAGTCCAACGACACCGTCAAGGTGGACATCGCCACAGGAAACATCACAGACTACATCAAGTTTGAAAGTGGTGAGTTTGATATATATGTGACCATTAACTTGTTATTAAGTTTGTTATATGTGTGGAGTAGGAGAGATAGTGAATGGGTGAGCTGGTGGTTCATTGTATTTGTACCTTCATTGCTTACCTCCCCTGACCCACCCTCCCCCCCCCCCCCAAAAAAAGCGAAAATTTCACAACAACCAACAGAGAACGTTGGTCTTCTCCAAATACAAAAAGAATAAAAAATGTGGTGGTTTGGTTCAATGTTCAGATTTGTATTCAATTTACTAGTTACCTACCTTTCTGTAACATAAAAATGTGATGTTGCCTTGTTTTCCACTACTTTTCATAAATAGCTTCTTATCCTGTATGTATGTATTCTTCCTTTCTTTCTTATCCAACAGGAAACCTTTGCATGATCACTGGGGGTCGTAACCTGGGTCGAGTCGGCACTCTCACCCACAGGGAACGTCACCCTGGTTCCTTTGACATCTGTCATCTCAAGGATTCACAGAGTGAGTAGATACTAATTGTCAATGGATTGCTGGAAGAGTTTCGCATCTTTCAGTAGATTCAAACAGGCAGGCAAAAATGCCGTTAAGAAGAACAGTATCCCAAGGTGGTTGTGAAATAAACAGCAGATTTATTCTAAGAACTATACTAATCTGTATGGGATTGGCAATATAAATCTCCGTGTCATTGCAGACACTGTACTCAACAAGCACTATAGGAACCTATTTCTCAGCTGTTTGTAAATATTATCACATATATTATTATTATATATTTTGGGCGTGGTCGGCCCAAATTTTATTTCCACCTCGAATGCATTTTGGTAAACATACTTTGGGCCAGAATTTGTGGTGCCCACATTTTGGGGGTTTAAATTTGGGGGGGCAAATTTATTTTGGGGACCATTTAGGCACAACTTTTTATGATACTGTCACAAAATAAGCTTTCTCATAATAACTGAGTCCTGGTACCTTCCATCACATGTTGCCACATTAGTCAATAGATAATCCTCTTCATTTTGGTGTGCACAAGTTCATGAATAGTACCATGTACGGCTTACCGCACTATGAATATGTTTAGACATCGGAACTACTAGACATTTTTGTTTTCTGGTTCAATCAATCCATTGGGGTTATTGAATACTCAGTTCTCATAGGTCCCTTGCATGATGTTTAAAACTCTTTTTCCTTTTGGAATGTCTTAAATAACATTTTATATTGTTGTCGTGTTTAGTGTTTGCACGGGGTATCCGGGTACCCGCCCGACGTGATACTACCCGGTTCCTAATTTATTATCGGAATCCTACGCAAAGTGTGTTTTTATTTGGTTGTATGTTTGGCAAACCGATGGTTAGGCGAGATATTTTCCCATTGACTTAGTGAAGTGTTAGGCTACTATGTGGTCGAAGATAACAGCAATAACGAAAGTATTCCATGGATATCTTATAACTGCGTCACAATTTCAGCTAATAAACAGATGGTTAGGTAGATTAGCCCATTAACTTAGTATGGTGTTAGGCAACCATGTGGTCGAAGATAACAGCATAATGAAAGTATTCCATGGATATCTTATAACTGCGTCACAATTTTTTCCAGGATACCCGACGGCTCTCGGGTACCCGGCTCCTGATTTTTGGACCTGTGTAAACACTAGTCTTGTTTGTTCTTTGCAGACCATACTTTCAGCACCCGGTTGAGTAATGTGTTCATCATCGGCAAAGGACAGAAACCCTACATCTCGTTGCCGAGAGGAAAGGGCATCAGGCTCACCATCATGGAGGAGCGAGAGAAACGCTTGGCACAGAAACAGTGAATAACTGTGGTGGTTGTACTGCAGGCATTGCCCAGAAAATTTTTAAACCCAAGAACTTCTTGATTTGTTCTCATGATTGGGTACTTGTGTCTGGAGTAATAAATATAACAAAACTAGCTGAATAAAAAAGTTTCAAAAAGAAATTTGACTTTTTGTGTCATTATTAATTCATGAAGCCTTCTGCAGGGAATCTAAAGAAAGCTGCTTGTTTATGTTCCCAAATTATTGGTAGATTTTACCTTAGACAACTTATGTTACTAACTTGCAGTTTCTACGCCAAGATTTTCAGAATGTGTTAACGTGTCTTTCCTGTTTGAAGTTTAAGCTTGAATAATCTTACCGGTGAACCACATATTTAGGAATATTCATTTTAACATCGCATTAAAAATGTGTACCAAAGTCATCACAAAATTCAAATTCAAGATAGTGATCATTAATATCTTCAGGAACTTGATAGATGGAACGTTAATAATAAAAATCAAAGAAAGTTAAATTTAACAAAGTTTAATAGTGTATGATATATAAAAAACAAAACTTTTTTTTGGGGGGGGGGATTTGACCTTGACTTCCACACTAACATACCATGAGCAGTTCCTTTAACACTCAGCATCAAGAATAATGACAACAATAAACACTTGAATTTGGACATTATTGATTAAATAACTGGTTGCATTTCATAACTGCATTCCACTTCACAAGAGTTAAGAAATGTTCTGTATGAAGTCTTTGTGACCATAATGTTATAAATAGCCATTTAGTAATCCACATCAGGGAATGAAAGCTTTAGCCCTGATTCTTGTATGCAAAGTATGATAGGCTATGTATCTTTATGGAAATGTTGGAGTCAGGTGGGAGGGGTAGGGGAGGTATGTTGGGTGGGGTGCTATATCCAAATCCTAAATGACAACATAAAAAGTAACTTCACAAATACTGGCTATCATGATGCAAAATATTTTCAAGTGCAAGTGCTCCTCTAAATGTATGGATGACCTTTCATTTTGACTTCACAGAGGACAATGCTCAAGAAATCCTGGTTTCACCACCACCCAACACCCCCCCCCCCTACATCAAAATGGGCTCTGCCACCCCTGTTGTAGTATGACATGTGGAACAGTAAGCCTCAGTATTGATGTTAGGAAAAACATGCTTTATCAACCATCTGTATCAAACAGCTGTTAAGACAAATGAAAACTAGAAAACTGGTTTCATGTTGAAATGCAATCATTTATTAGTGAGACAAAATAAAATGCTGCAAACACAACCACTTAGCTCTGTGTTAGAAATTTCTAAACGGTAACAGACATCGACTTGACCAGTCTTAATAAAACCGTGTGCCGATGAAACATCTGAAGATCAGGTCAAACATTGAGCCATTCAACTGGCAAAACGAGTGAAAGATGAAAATGAGTCAGACAGAAATATTATGATAAGCATACGACTGTCAAAATGCTTTCAGTTGTATTGCAAGTTGAATCACACATTGGTGACCTGACCTCTGTTCGAACAATTTGACAAAAAAAATTAAACAAAATAAAAATAGGAAATGAGTTAAAAAAGAAATGCCTCCAGAATTTTCTCTTCATGTGGGAATATTGGACAATAGCATCTCCTTATGATTTTGAATTACCATGTCATAAAAATTATAAGCCCAACTATCACCTTTAACTTACATGATAGCTTTGTGATGAACCACTCACATAAGTAGCTAAGAAATATCTTGTTCCCATTAGGAGATAATCCTAGCTTAGAGATCTGCTTTATTGGCCCCAACTATAGCACACTATAGCTAAGAAAGTTTTGTGATTACGTAATCGACCTACCACTGTCATAAAATGACCTCGGGCTCTACAATTAGCCTGCATGGCTTCTTTACACCATGAGGCTCTTTGTGTAAGCACTGTTTGGAAATATATTCATTTTTACAGTTAAGTTAATCATACAGCGTTCACACAAAGACCCTCATACAAGAGAAAAAAATATGTGGCAGGCGTTACAGACTAATTGGTTAAAAGAGGTCATTTTTACGACCAAGGCAGGTCAACTATGTAATCTCAAGAAACTTTTCCATGTTAGCGTGCTGTATTTATATAGTTGGGGTCTATACAGCAGACCTTAACATCCAGGTCCTAATTTCCCTTTGCTTTGTTTTAAATTCTCTAGGTAGTGTTGGCAATGAAACCAATCATCATAAGCTCTTGCTATTTTTTTTATATTCAATACTTGCAAATGCGAAAACAAACATGGATGAAAGGAAATCAAACATGTGGCTCGATGAGATTATAATCAAAAGACTTAACGACTTCAGCCTCTTGTGAGAAGGAAGAATAAACCTGTGATATCTCCCAAATGGAATAAGATTGTTCTTAGCTGCTATGGGAAAGTGAGTTCATGACTGTTATATCTAACAG
>JAIPMN010006941.1:0-15482 GCA_020650975.1 Apostichopus californicus
AACCGAATAGAAAGTATTTCCTGAGATAACACTCGCATGCCTTACACTTTATACTGTGTTAGTTTGCTACAGTAATTGACACTGATATCGTAGTCTTCGATTTTTTTTTTAGCATATTCGCTTCTCAAGCTTTCTAGTATATGTGCACCCGATTATTATAGCCTTATCGGTTAAACTCGGTTTGAAGGTGTATCAGTTAAAAGGCGAGAAACCGTTAATCAGTTAAAACTGAATGTGTGTAACAATTTCTTAACATGTGTTATTTCCTACCAAGAAAGAATTAAAACCAGAATGCCGAAACACACGAAGCGGCGCATAACGATTGATATGTGTTAACTTCTTACCAAGACATGATTTGATTGAGTCGTGGCAATTTGGTAGTCGAGTTTATATTAAAACATGGGATATTAAAGTATCTAAATGTGAATATTGCCCTCAGTTTCATTTGACGTTTAACTGAGATTGACATTTGCTCACTGCAAAGGAGAAAATAAATCACAATAAACATAAAACCTTTATTTGAACGAACTACATAGTGAAGTAAACCGGCTCATCGCTTGATTGCATCAATATTCAGTGACAACTTCCGTGCGTATTAATTTTGTCCTCGCCACGGAGGTTTGTTGACGTAAAGTTTGTTATCAAGAAAATGATTATTGTCATGCATATTGAAATCCCTTAACTGTCTCACGAAACAATTTCAACTTGATAATTTGTTATGCCATTTTATCATATCATATTATATCTAAGTTTCCCATAAAATATCAATAACAGTTGTTTTACTATTGTTATCTTCTATCGTTGCTGATTTCCAGATCTCTGCGTTAGGTTGTAAATTGATATGGTATCATTATTTTCAATTTTTCGTTGTGATTACGTCTTCCGCAAGAGGACAGTTCCATGGGGTCAAATTCAAATACGGATTTACCATATTGTTATATAGTAGCTTCAAAGTTGTATTAATACCGTTCTATACTGAGTTCAATATATCGGGCGACTCATCACAATTAATTTACTCCATTACTACCATTGATAGCGGTAAGGAAATGTATAGATTAGAGAAGGACCTTGCCACATTCACAAATTATCGCTAAATTTAAACCAGAAATGCAAACGTGCACGGTGCTAGTGTAAATAGTCGTGCGTTTGTGGTATCTGAGACTAGAAGGTTGCGGTTTTTAGATATCATTGATCCTAACGTTTCCACGATTTTCTCTATGTCACTGAAATGAAAGGACCTCTCAATTGTATGTTTAAATTCAATGTATGTTTAATTTCAAATTCAATTCAATATAGTGAATTGTACCATCTCTCATTATTTATGCACCGGCTAATTAGTTGATATGCATTCGTGAGTTTCCTTCATTTTTTTGTAAGATTAAGGGTTCAAAATGGCGATGCTTTGAAATAATACGAGTTTGATTTTATTTCCCACTTTCACATCATTCCAAACAAGACCAAATATTTAAAAGGGAGTTGCAGATAACTTCATTTGCCCTTTGACCTCCTATTCCCGATAGTGGGTTCTTCTTCTCACGTGAAGCACCTAAGTACAACATATGAGATCTCCCCATGTTGTTTTAGTCGTAATGTTGATGGAATTGATGTATTCATTGATAACAGTGCAATACCTCTTGTCGGTCCATCGCGCTATAAATTATTCTGTGTTTATCTTGAGTTCAAACGGAAGTGGTAGCATCATATCGACACTCATATTTAGACAACATTTGACAGTGTTGTTGTTAGATATATTGGTGATAGAGGTAAAAATCCAAGAGCAAAAACATTTACATGTTAAATCTCCATAAAGTTTGTATCATGATTTTATTTTTAAATTTAACATGTTAATATATCGCACTCCTTGAACAAGAACCAACGTTTATGTGACTTTGTCATGAAAACACTGTTAGTTTGAAGCAGAGGTCAACGAACGTTGAGTTGCTTGTTGAAGACAATAATAGCATTGAACGAAAACAATATATAATCATAACAATATCAGTAACTTATTGAAAGAAAATCAAAGAAAGGGGTTGATAAGTTAATTCATACTAATAATAAAATAGCTCCTGTATATTGCTATAAACTGTCACGTATCGAAACCGATGTTGTACATTAAACCAACATACTTTATTAGTAAACTGTGAATCTTCTGCAATTCAGGTAAAGGAAGAAGGAAAATAAAAACAGTAAGAAAGAGAGCAAAAAAAAAAAAAAACAGTGCTATTGTTGAGTGAATAAAACGGCGTCATTGAAAGGAAAGAAGCCTGTCAGTTGTGAGGTCGTGGGCTCGATCCAAGGCATGCCCAATTAAGGTGGTTGATTTTTTATCCAGGACAATTTCCCATCTGAACTGGCCTTAAAAATTGTAAACAATTTAATAGTTATCCAAGACTGTAAATCGGAAGTGTAAGTATTAACCCATTTATGGATTAGGCATACGTGGCTGCCTATCGTTGTAAAGTAACTGCCTTCCATGCCGATATCATATATCATATATATTCAATCTTATATACTTAAAGTTTTAGCTAAGCGAAATCAGTTAACACTCAACTCCACTTCGTATTCTCAATAACGGTAACAGTGGAAAACAACTCCTTATACATTTCGTGTTTAGATATCATATAACCCTAATCCATACTCATCAAGTGAGTCAGCTTCCTGTGAAGGTCCCGTCTCCCTTCCTACCGTTACATTGCTTGTATATTGTAAGGAATGATCTATTGATTCACAAAGAGTTCCATGATATGATTCAGCAACATACTCCACGTCGTTCATTTCATCTGGGTTCTCAGCTAAATATGAATGGCGTACAACTATATTTAGTCTCCTTTTGTTATCATATTTAATTGTCGGTTTGGGGCGAATCTGCTTAAGGTACCAACGTGAAATCGTAGATCTGGTAGCAAAAAGTAAGATTAATGAAGATAAACTTATTTTAAAGAGAGAGAAAAAAATACACCAAGTCTTCATGACATTACGGCATGCACAGGTGCGCACGAAGTTGTGTCAGAGTGACATGGTGTACCGAATGTAGAGATATAAGACTAAATGGTCATTTTGAAGGATCAGAAAAAGTTGAACACGCGCATTATCTATATGTTGACATATTCTGTCTGATGTAGACACTCAATTCTTATATATACTATACTAAAATTCTTCTTATTTGATGTTTCTTTGATGTTGGATTCTTCGGTCACATTAACATATTTTTGACAACCTCACAGACGCAAGCAAACTCGTTTAGGAGCTGCATGTTTTCCTCGGGGAAACTCATGCCGCATGTATATGCCAACAGATGACAACGACAGGCACGTTTTTTTTCAATAAATATTTGCAAGGAATGAGTATCAGCATGCCTATTCATTAGTCTATTTCCTTGTTGAAAGCTTAACCCTTGCTCTTTCTCTATATATTGTGGTATTGTGGCTTTGCGTCATGCAGTATAGATAGAGGAACGGTGATGGGTCCTACTCTCACTCTTGAACCGGGGATCCTGAATCCTTAGCATTTAGCCATCGATATATTATTATTATAACTAGTTTAATTTATGATATAATAGAATATCGACATTTACCTGCACAATACGATTCCGGCAATCCCACCAATTAACACTCCTACAACAAACAGGAACGCTGTGATGAAATACCTGCTGGAAGTCACGACAGCAGAATCTGTGCAAATGAACAATACAAACTTTCAGAAGGTAAATACAAATAAATAAAATGAGTAGTGCATAACCTACACACATACACAGGGGGGGTAGGAAGCTTCCAAAAAGTGGGGGCACAACATCAGAGGGGCACTTTCTCAACCACCACTCGTTATGCTATACACCGATACACACCGGCCATGTCACGTAAATACATATGATGTGTTAGTATGCTATCAATACTATTATGGTGCACGTGACTCTATCAACCTACACCTGTACTTCTGTCCATCCATAATTTAGAACTTTCCGAAAAAAATGTGTTCATTCCTTGAAAAAAAGTCTTTAGCAATCTCGGTTAAATTCTTAGCATGTACAGACTAAAGATAAATAATTAAAATAAAAAAATAAAATTAACAAACGCTTAAGATATCCAAAAGACAGTGTTTCATCAAAGGGGCAAAGTTTATTTACCAGTAGGGCCCATTTGCTATTTTGTTAAAAGGTGGGCGAGCACGTGCCCACAGTGCCACCCCCCCCCCCGCTCCTACCCCATGCACACAAATATGTATATATGCCATAAACTACACACACACACACACATATGTATTTTATATAGAGAGCAAAGATTCTGTTATTCACTTCCTGCTGTAATACTGCTCAATACATGAAAGTAGAACAAGTGCATAATGGAGTATACGTAGCCTATGCTTTATGGTAACCTACAGCACGTTGCTACTCGAGTTTGACGGCCTGTGCGGCGATCATCATACAACAGAGAGTTAGGCATGATCATTCTCGTTGGTTAACAATTTGCTCGCTTTGGTGAGTTGCTAAGGTAATTGTAAATTGGATTTGTTAACCCGTAACCAAGTAATATCCAATCCCACGTGAAAAGATATAAAATACCTTGAGATGGGGTTGCTTCGGATGTCAAGTTGATCTCAACAGGAATCGAGTATGGTGCTAATATAGAAAAGAAAAAATTAGATAGTCAACAGAACATCTGGTTAAAACTATTCCAACATTTCCTATTTAAGTTAGTAATTTTGAAGCAATTTTCACCATGAGGAATGTTTTCAATGTAAAATATGACACATCACATAACGGTTTTTCAAGCTCTAAATTCGTGAAAAATATATGACTGGGGCAGTTTTGATAAATTGTCTTAATAACAAGAATAACAATAGCCTCACTTTTATTTTTGAGTTCCTTAATGTGGTCCCAGAATGCAACATATCCATAACCTCCACAAGTCTCCCCACCTGGACAAGTTATTCCTTCCTCTAAACATTGGTAGTCATCAAGAAACTGAGAGTTGTTTCCGTCGCGCGGAGACTCGAAGCTACAGAAACATTTGTTTCCTTCCGCTAAGCCAATGAAAGGATAGGCTTGACAACGTTCCATGCATGATCTAAGAGTTAGTTCGGTAATTGATCCCATGAAAACAAAGTCGTGGTCAGTCGTATGGTTCAAGCATCCAAAATAAGTAAAATCTGAAGGAAAACAAAACAAAACAGGCCAAGTATATATTTCAGGCAGTGCAGTCCTACATTCTGATGTAATGTTTAATTTTAAAATAAATAAACGTCACAAGATTTGTTTTTAATGGTATTCTAAGCCGATATTGTCTACATACGATGTATTGTTTGTAACTCTTCAAGAATCAACTTACTAGTGTAGACCGACATTGCCTCTTTACCACCACACGTTGGTCCACCTGAACACAAAGTATCGCACCGTGTATCTGTTACATTATTGTAAGCCTGGTATTGACTTCGATCCGTCCCACAATAACAGTAAGACCCATACTGAAGCCCCAATAAAGTATAGGTATCCACGTCGCATATTCGGGCACAAAGTGAGACCGTTAGATCGGTTCGGATTTTTCTTACATCAAGTACACTGGAATGGTTACTGCTATAGCAACCAAGATAGCTCCCACCTGTTGGTAAAATGAAACATGCGGTCACAGAATCATCCTTAAAACAAATTCAAAAAAGGTATTGTAGTGACATGAATACGTTAACAAGTAATATTCACATTTAGTTTGTTATTTTTACGAATAGATTTACTAATTCAACTCTAAAAGAACATAATGTTAATAACAGGAAGGACAACACAAACATTGGAAGGAAACTGATACGTTTTTGGTGACGTATTCCGTAAATAATAAGTTTCAAGTAAATGTATCCAAAATCTATGACTGGAATTATAAGAGATGAAGAAACTGTGTATATTTAACAATATTATATCTGATTAGAAAGTTGAAAACAATATTTTGAGATACATACAGGTGGTTTCCTGTGGATGAGTTACTATAACAAGTCTGAAGTACATTCATTTTAAATATATGGTAATTACAAAAAACAGATAGCAACATGTATTGTGCTTTGCTCTTAGTTGTCACGTTATGGCCTTGTTATTGTTAAGAAGCAACCTCCGTGAATTAACTCAGTAAACCACAAGTGTTAATACATCTGATATACTCAAAAAAAGTCACACATTTCATATTTTCTACCTCCAAGGAGTTTCTACAAAACACCTCCTTGGGTATTGCAAACCTTTATCTAATACGGAATATCGATTAAAAATGTGAAATAGCATTCCGTTTATTCTTCTGCAGTATTTACACGAAAATTTGTTAAAAAGTTTAAAAGATCCAAAATCAGAGTTTTTACTCCCAGAAACTAAATCATTTGCATAGACTATTTATTATGGTAGGGGAATAAAACGTTTGCTGAGTATAACGTTCATACAACAGAAAGATTTTCGTTACTCACCAACTGAACTGACAGCCGATATTCCTACCAAACTCATACACGTCACAAACGTTGTTACATAATCCATACTTCCCCAAAGCGGACAAGTTCCTGCTTTATATTAGAAATTCACGTTCAGATGTATGAAATATTGTTTTCATTAATTCTTATCGACGACAGCGTTGTCTAGCTTTTACATTCGTGTGTACAAGCAGTCCAGTAATGGACAGGATAAAAAAGTGCATATACTCCTGAATGAGAAACAATGCCTAGCATAAAAAACCGTTACAAATTCTAAAGGATTTACGTTAAATATTAACATTTAACGTTATAAAGTGAATGAATGTTACTAATGTGAACAGTAAAACAGACAGTAAATCATTAGCTTATTTATATAGCCAGAATATTTAATTAAAAATACCGCACCAGGAAATGATGCCTTCTGTCAAGGTTGACCGACAGGGTCTGATTAATTCCACAAACATTAAGTTTACGGCTGCTTTTTAGCAGAAGACTATAATTGCTCTGGCTGGAAATCGTATTTTGGACAGTTTCAATCCAAACGCACTAGTATTGTTGCTATCGAAATTAAGAATTACTCTTTTAAAAACTAAATTTATTGGTGTAATCTGCATTTCAGCGGTGCAGAGTTTTTATGTTTGCCCCTCTTTTCCCGTCATTTTGATCTAGCATGTTAATATTAAGCCATTGGAGTTGGTAAAGCTGAGTATGACATTTCGATGTCAGTTATTATCCTGACATGTGAGACAACAAAACTCTCGCTGCAAATACATTTGTGAATCAAATTTGGTAAGAGTGCATTAAAAAGATCTAGTCCAAACCTACTGTTTGTCGGTAAGAAGAGTACGCAATAGTAAATAGAGTTGTGATATGTGAAAATACATACGATACATACATAATATATCAATGTAATCATTAAAATCTTACCGTGACTGAATAATGGCGATAGTGAATTTATGACATACGTTCAACAAACTTGCTTCAAAAGATAACTTGTTTTCATTTTTTTTAATTATCATTAACTTTGAGTTGAAGATAATAATACATGATTGTCAATTAGTAGCAAATTTTTCTTGTTTATTACTTAGTTCGTGATATTTCTAATAAACGTGATTGTAAGAACTATACACTAAATAAAACAACAGAAACTTTCGTTGTTCGTTGTTTCACAATACCGCTCCACGGACGAACTGCCGATTTAAAGCCAAACGAACACCGTCTTCCATATTTAAAAAGAATAGTTAATCGGTAGTCGCCAATTCCCGCGCATGCGTACCGATCACGAGCAATGACTTTTAAAGTCTCCTCAACGTATATTATAACTGCATTGATTGATGTCACATTAAATAAACAAACTACCATCTCATTTGGATAAATAACGTAACAAATGCAATTTATTTGTATTTGAGTTTGTAATGCATTGAGTCTACTCCATCGTTGCGTATACTTCGTCTACATTGAAATATAAAATAGAATCACAATCCGCATCATCTCTATCGGCTTTGTCGACGGTCGACGCAGATTTAGAACCACACGTTTTGTCCCGATGAGATCTACTGGTATTAACATGATCATCCCTTTTATTAAAAGACAGTGACTTCAGTTTCAGAGATTTCTTTAACTCTGCTTTACCCACAGTATCTTGTATCGCAGACGGATTAGTATCATCTGCTTGGTAATAAGTAGAATCCCCAGGTTCGTCTACTGCTGCTGGTGGAGTGTCAGTCAAAACTTTAGGAAAATCTCGCTGAAACTTCGATATGAAGAAACTTGTTGCCTTTATAAGCTTCGGGCTGTCAGAAATTAAGAGGGATATATAGGTAAAATATTGTGTTGGGAAGTTCGTTTCGTGAAAGACGTTAGACGTTATTCTGATTACCAAATCCAGGAGGTAGACATATTTCGGTCTATGGTTTATTGCTCACAGGATGGAGTGAATTGCGATATATGATCTACAATATACAACATTCCATGTGGAGATATTTATATATTATTTACCACAATTCGACGAAGCATGAGCAGATATGATGAATAAAAGACACATACTTTAGTATATTATATGAATGTACACAGTACCTTAGTGTTAGGTATGATGTTACCGATCCAGCTGCAAGGCCAATGCACAGAATTCCAATGACAGCAATGAAGAGAAAAACTGCACCGTTTCCCCCTGATTAATTTAAGAGAACCATGATTATGATAACAGTTTCTATCCAAAGAAAGCTAATATGACTACACTACATTATATACTCCATTCCTTGCATCTGTTTATTACTTCGTTCTTTTCAGTAGCATCTTTTTTACACATGAAAAAATATGTGATAGCTGTTGGTGTTACCATGAACGGATTGTCACTACGTAAGATAAATGGATTAAAATCAAATGAAGACATTGGTAAACAAAGAATCTGCATACGAAATGACAAGAAGATATTAACTGGAGGACAAAACAGTACAACTGAGGGCAATTAAAGGGAAAAAATCAATTAATGAAAATAATTATGTTAAGCTATCATCTCGAGATGGTTATCTTAAATTAAAATAGAAAGTTCGTCCTCAAAGATAAATTTGAATATATAGCAGAAAGTTGTTGTATATCATAGTCGCATAATACAAAGGTTAAACTAACACTATCACACGTAAGCACAGAATGACAGGAAACAAAGTCCATTTTACTTTCAGTTTCCAAATATCTTGAAATGTATCTTCCTGGAAGTAACAGTATAACACTTGCTTAAAGTATATAAAATGAAAGGGACTTTGAAGAAGCCATTTGGTGCAGCCAAAATAATGAATTTCTTGATCATTTCAAAATGACAACAAAATTAAAAAAACTAGATGAAATGCAATTTGCCCTACAATTTCCAAATTAGTCATGTAGGCCTTCTACAAAATTCGGCAATATTTGTGAATTTACACAATCCCTTTAACAAAGCATTGCTTTTCTGTCATAACCGTAGGCAAAGTGAAAGAGTAATGTTCATAATCATAAAAATACAACAACACGTTATGTGTTTTTACATATTTTTGTGTCCTTATTTGTACTCACTTGCAGTGATGTATGACTCATAATAATTGGTATTAGCTATCAATTTCTGTGTAGACTTCTGACTTAATGGATCTGAAAGAAAAAAGAAAAAGGAGTGTATAGAAAAATACTGTTGTGAAAGCTGCTTGTCTGCCTAACCACTAGTTTGATGATTAATGTCATATACTTTACTTAATTAGTACACTTGTTATATCAACACTACATTATAAGGCAAAGGCTTATCAATAACATAATGCTGACGGCCCCGTGTATTGCGTATCATAGAAAGACAATCGACATGCGTTGGTACGTGTTTCCATTATGCTAGACCTAAACTAGGGATGAAACGTTGTTCAGTCCACGGTGCTGTTATGAAGATCTTTGGTTTTTAATACGGCAAAATAAGCTACAATGGTATACTGTGGTATGTATATTTCTATATGCCTACTTTGAACACGGCAATATGATATTACATAAAGCCGTAGCTATATTAAAATTAAAGATATATTACACTCATCAGCAGTGGTGGTTAATAATTCATTTTCTGCTGAATTATTTTCTGACGTGAGATTGTTGTCTGATGACACATTGTGTGTTTCAATTGCGGTTATCCATCCGTGGTCCGTGGTCTTTCCCTCACCTGAGTGTGAAGCAAAATCCAACTAGATATAACATATCCTTCATGTATACACCTAACACACCTTACAACTATATGTTTGCCTTGAGTTTGGCACAATCTGATAGTATGACACTGGACCGTTACGGAATCGAGAACAGAATATTCATATATGCTAGAACCGTTTAAAGCAGGTATTCACGTCGATTGATTATATAATGAAGCAGTATAATCATAAACCTTCTTTCACGTATATCTATCAAAGAGATCAAAATGATTCGATAGGAGTAGTCGATATAGTTTTATCGATGTAAGTCGCTAGGACGATTGACTTTCATTCAGTTACAATGGAATGTTACATGGCTTTCATCAGAGCAAGGTAAAACGTAGAATTCAGAGAAAAAATACTAACCAAAAATCAACTCTCATTCTTGAGGATTACTCAGTAATGAATAAATTGAAAGATGACAAACCTTTGATAAAGGAGAAAGCGCTGACCAAACAAGTAGTTAGCAGTAAAATATGTTTGCTATTCATAGTCTCGTGTGGCTGATGAGAAAACAAACTTTTCGAAATGTATCAGACAATTTCCCCTCAGGTAACAATACCGAACTACCGCAGGTTCTTGTCTACATTATCTGAGATTAAAGGGAAAATTTCACTGTATATATAAGAGCGAGCAATGTCATTGCGTTTTTTATCTTTCCTGTGGTATTAAAATTATATGTGATCAGTCTCTCTAAGTAGATCAAACGTGAGTAAGCCTTAAACAATTTGAATACCTCGTTAACTTAAACCTGATTCTTGCAAATTGTTAAGTAATTGCAATACGAAGGACGTGGTGCTTTTTCATTCGATCTATTTGGATCTTATAATTTTAAGTACAATGCAATGCATGTATAAAGTCAACCGCACACTGTCCGACTAAATGATATGCGACTTACCTCAACTCGGCCGTTAAAACGTACTAAGATAATCATGGAAAACCGAAAACAAACTGGTCAACATGTTGCGTTTACCCGACTGTGCGTAGGCGACCGCCTTGGGATGTAACAAATGTAACTTATTAAAGCACCGTGAATAACGTATGGAACATCGGTCGTCGTTAACAGAAAACATCGCGGGAACAGCGCGGGAACAAATCAACTCAAATGGTTGGAAACGTGCCGAGTACTTACTTTGTCGATACCGGTCATCTTCAAATGTTGCAACTTATTATAGCAAACACGTCTTTCATCACCCGGAAATTATATGTTGTCTTCTTCGCTATATAATAACCTGAACGATGAAAAGGAAACTGTCATATAGGGTTCAACAACCTCTCGATTTGTTTTTCACAACTGTATTCAGTTAAGAAACACTTAAACGGTAATTCAAGATTTAATGTTGATCGACAGAAATGACAGTTCTGAAAAAACATACTTAAAACGAAAGTTGTTGTCAAGTACGTAACTGTTTAACGAAGAAAGGAAAGTATGATCATTAGTTTAAAAGTACGTTGTAAGATTTGAATTGAAAGAAAAACACTGTCAACATTACCTGTAAATTGCAAGGATATCTCTGAAGACAAAATATGATAGCGATATTAAATATCCAAAAAGGATAGTTCAAATCAGCTGTCCTTTCGAAAATTGGGTCGTAAAAAATCCCTGATCATATAAACTGTAGTGGTTGTGTACATTGTGTAGTCAGCAGAAGCATTAACTGACAGATGCATGATAGTAGACCTTCTGTTGTAATTAACACTACGTATCAATGCAATCCTTCATACAAATCTCTTTATCATACAGGTGTAGATTTACCCTGAAAGTGATTAAGGATCAAATTATGTATACGTAGTATATTTAAAACGCTTGCCGTGTCACTTTTTGAGAGTCAGAAACTCTCTTGAGTTCATAAAACATATATAGCTGGCAGACTATCAAGTTTGAACAAGATGATGTTCGATGCATCTCATTGTTCGTCTTGTAAAAGACTTACTGTTAAGAATGCCTAAGCATCATCATGCGTTAATTAATGTATAACCATTGATCAAAGATTTAAAAAAAAATAACCATGTGTTAACATAACTTGACAGCAAGCATTATTGGATAGATGTAATTGCTTACGTTGGAAGTACTACTATTGCGTCGACTGACGCTAAACTTGAAACGGCGAGAAATGTCACCTTCACAGACACACATGGGCGTCAATCTAGGGGGGGGGGGGGACGGGGGGACACGTCCCCCCCACATTTCGATGGGTGGGGGACACAATATCAAATGTCCCCCCACACATTTGGAAAAAGAGTAGTGTCTATTTGGTTAGGGCTTACACATCTCAGGATTCATATCATCGAATATCACTCAATGTTGCTGAATAGAGAATTCCACCCAGATCTCGTGAGTTGGTACCCTGAGCTCTCCGACAATCTTAAGCTTAGTCTGCCTTTCTTTCGAGGCCAGTTCCAGTCGTCGTCGGTTGAAGGGTATAGACAAATATTCAAGTCGATGAATCCATGCGCGGTACTGGCTATGTTTGGTCGAAGCTCTCTTGCGGTTGCTCCTCGTCTCCTCCGCCAGTTCGATGGAAGCCGAGAGATCTTTTATTGCTTTGAGGCGTTTGAAGACATGGCTACGGAACACCATGACTCAACAGAGGCTGAACCATGTGATGGTGGGCCATATTCACCGCGAACGTCTAGCCCAGTTGAAGCCTGAGGAGTTAGCAGAGAAGTTCGTTGGTTCCTCGGATTACAGACGCCGCATCTTCGGGCGATTCCAGTAGAAAACTAGTGCGCTCCGTCATTATCATAAGAGACAGCACTTCATAGCTAGAGCCAAAGCTTGTACATAGATGTTGTTTAGTTGTAGACGGTGTTTCAAAGACGGTGCCCGTTCCCTAATATTGGGGAAATGAAATAGGGAGCATATTCTGTGGCAGCGCATCCCATGTTACCTTGTTTTTGAGTGATACCGGAGTTTACTCCACAGTGAGAACACTGGGTACACGCAGGGACGTCGCTAGAGGGGGGAGGGGGTGGGTGGGTGTGGGGGTATCTCACCCCCAAACTTGGTCAAACTGACGATAGTTGGAAAATCGGAGTGCGACAGTCGGAAATTCCTTGTTTATCTAGGCCTACTTGTTTATTCCTGTGATTGTGCATGACCTAAAAATTGAAATATTTCGGTCAAAATTAACCTTTAATCTGTCATATTTACCACGTTTTCCTTGCCACTTTGAGAAATTGTATCTCGCGATTCTTATACCCCACCGTACAAAACTTAGTATGATTTTGAATACTCAAAAAAAATGCCTAATAGAACTACCGTCATAGGCGTAGGAGCCCAATTTGATTTGGGTGGGTTGTTACGACTTGCCGGAAAAAATAACCAAAATTTTTCGCGCGCTACGCGCGCGCGCGTTCCACATATAAATGTGCATATCACATAGACATGCGTCGGTTTTTACATCGCGTGCAAATCATATACGATCATTTTCCCTTATTACCCTTCCATATTGGTTAGAATTATTGGGGAAGTCGTTACAATATTAATGGTAATAAAAATATAAGTTTAACCACTGAAAAACACATTGCAAATTATCTTTCTTTTCAGTAGGTGCCCGATAAGTTATAAGCATATTGCCCGAATTTTTACAAAAATACTTGGTTTGGGTGGGGGGAGGGGGCTAATAAGTTTGTGAAATGAGTGCCAGTGCGTACAAATGTATCGAAAAAAATGTTCGGAACAAAAGTGCAGTCGCGAAAGATTGGGTATCTGACGGCACTGACCGTATCGTTGACAAGTAGCGCGAGGGAGGGGGGGGGGTACAAAGCAGCAGTCGGAAATTTCTGGCTTCAAAACCCATCCAGTTGGATTTTTCAGCCACTACACCTCCCCCCAATCATCAGGCCTTAGCTACGTCCCTGGGTACACGGTGTTTACATAGTACGCTCCGAACAGAATTCACCCGATTACCAGATGCAGATCCACCTAGCAACCGAGGTAACTTGCGTGAGGACTCCAACAAACAACCACTGATTTATGTTGATGCCTTCATCACTTTAGCCACCACTCACATGGGACCTATTCTAAGGGTCCTGAAAACATAATTAAAGTGGTTTGTCTTGCCTTCCTTGTTTCAAATTTCATAGAAATGTATTCTCGTAGACCTAGCAAAACATTTAAACTGACACAGTCCCATTGGAAGTGTGTCACGGGTGGCATTAAAATTCATTGGTGGTTTAACATGCTGGCGTATGAAGACTTTTGGCCAAATTTGCGCTAAGCTCACTATACGAACTCGGATCTAGGCTGTGCCTAATAAGTTAGTTATTTAAATTATTAATAATGGCGTATGAGGAAATGCACCTTTTTTTGGTATAACTCTCAGGACGGCAAGTCGAGAAACTCACATGTAGTCGCGGCGGATAGCTTCCTTCGCCTATATGTCCGGGGACATTTTGGGACATCGTTCCAATAGGCCAGGGATGGGCAACATGCGGCCCGCCAGTGATATTTTGCGGCCCGTGAGATGTCTCAAGAGAAAGAAAAAATCAATCTATTTTACATCATCCCCCAAAAAACGACTATAGCTGCTTAGAATTTATCTGCACTAATGATGCTGTGATTTAGGTCTATTATCACCATTAATTATCAACTGGACTGTATTGACATTATGTTTTTGTGAATACAGATTAGTACACACACCTATTGCTTAAACTTCCTCGGAAGCAAAGGTTTGAAATCAACAGCAGGTCGTTGGTTAGGTGCGCGGCCCTGTCAATCTTTCACTCATAAAATCTGGCCCATTCATTCAAAAAGGTTGCCCACCCCTGCTATAGGCCTATATCCGAGGCCCTGGGGTCATTCCTTTACCGACTTGGTGCAATATAATATGCCCATTTCGAAGTAAATTTATTCACAGATTTTTAGTTGTCATGGGTTCGAACAAATGAGGGGTATTCTATCCTGAAACATAGGGCAAAATGGGGCTGGGGTTCCAGTTCGCCGAATCATTTGTCAACTTGCACTGGGTTATAATGTTCATGTCAATTGGAATCACTAATAAAAGAAATAATCCACCAAAAATTAAGGTCGCATGAACTTTATGGCAGATTTCCTGAGTGACGAAGTTGTATTTTTCTTCCGAAATCACGCAACTAGATGGCTGCTATCCAGCCTGGCAAGTGCCATCTCCAGCGATCTGGCAGGTATTGAAATCTGAAATTTTCTTGGTACGCTGCGCGCCAACTCTTGGTGGCGCTCCGCTTAGATAGTACTAACGGCCGGAATACTCGAAACGATTACGTCCCCCCCCCCCACGTTTCAAATCGGATTGACGCCCCTGCAGACACAGCATAAATAGAAACACAATGTATAGTATTAAAAGCATAACAACGTTTCATAAAGGGATTTACTCACCA
>JAIPMN010006942.1:1844-11971 GCA_020650975.1 Apostichopus californicus
ACATGGGTGCAAACGGACAATCCATGGGGTGGTGCATAAGTCATTACCATGAATATTTAATAAAATTCTGAAAGGTTCATTAAAGGCATTGAAGACTCGCCCCAAACCGCGTGCGGCCATCTGAAAAAGTTAACTTTCTGTTGCTTGCAAGTTACGTTTTGTTTCACTTGCAAGCAATGGAAAGTTAACTTTTTCAGAGCGCAGCACACGGTTTGGGGTGAGTCTTCAATGCCTTTATAGCATCTTTTTGCGTTTTGTCGCCCTTTTCCCACCATTTTGACATGTCCATCAAGTTTTTACATGTATCAATCACAAACAGCAAACTAAGATATAAGCCAAGTTTTTCTCTCCCAAGAGCAAGTAATTAAAGGCATTGAAGACTCGCCCCAAACCGCGTGCGGCCATCTGAAAAAGTTAACTTTCTGTTACTTGCAAGTGACGTTTGTTCGTGTCGCTACAAAATGCAGACAGTACAGTAATGAAACGTGATACCTTGTTATCTTTAGCTGGACATGAGATGTCCATCGCTGTATTGTTTGTACACTGTGCTGTGGGTATTGACCGCAGCTGTATGTTCTGACTATACACTAGTGTTTAATTACCAATGGTAGCATGCTGTGTGTGTGTATTTTCTGCGATCGATGGTGGTGTCTAACACTTCCGTTACACCTCATTCGAAACTAGGTCAGATTACCGTCATTAGACGTTTCTTTTTGCACGAGTCTTCACACCCTTTAAAGGCATTGAAGACTCGCCCCAAACCGCGTGCGGCCATCTGGAAAAGTTAACTTTCTGTTGCTTGCAAGTGACGATTTGTTCGTGTCGCTACAAAATGCAGACAGTAATGAAACGTGATACCTTAATTGTTATCTTTAGCTGGACCTGAGATGTCCATCGCTGTATCCTTTGTATACTGTGCTGTGGGTATTGACCGCAGCTGTATGTACTGATCAAGGGCGTAGGAACCGGGGGGGCTGGGGGGGCGCCAGCCCCCCCACTGAAAAATATGGTGGGGCGGAAGTATCATTCCGCCACCCCGCTCCGCAAGTCAGAAAACCCCTTTTTCATTTCCAAATGAGAAAAAAATCTCATTTGGAGCACCAAATTGCATCTAAGGCCAGGTGAAAATACAAAATTATTTACAAAATGGAGTGGCCGGGTGTTGAAGTGTGCTATATTGCACCAAATTGCATCTGAGGCCACCTGGAAATGCAAAAAAAATCCAAAGGGGGAGGGGACACCCCCTCCCCTTAGACCCTCCCCCAGGCTGGCCATCAGTCAGCCCCCCCCCCCCCCCACTCAAAAGTACCTTCCTACGCCACTGGTACTGATTGTACACTAGTGTCTAATTACCGACGGTAGCAAGCTGTGTGTGTGTATTTTCTGGGATTGATGGTGGTGTTTAACACTTTTGTTACACCTCATTCGAAACTAGGTCAAATTACCGGCATTGGACGTTTCTTTTTGCGCGAGTCTTCACACCCTTTAAGGACTTCTGCAGATAATGAGTAGTGTCTTCCGAAAAGTTCCTCATTTAAAATTAATCGCATGCAGTCCCCCTATCCACTAGTTTGAATTCAATCAATCAGTGAATAGTGATATGAATATTTATGAACCGTTACGTTGCTTAATAACAATAGAATCTTCGGAAAAGGTTTCACAGTCATACACAATGTACACAAATAAAGCATAGAGTTAGTACGTATTGATCTACTGCACAGGCAAAGTGAAAAGTTATTCAATCATGGAAGCGAACTTAGAGAAGGGTTCAAAAGGAAAGTACACGTGTTTGAAGAACCTAACTTCACCAGAAAAGAGAAAGTGGCGGATGGCTCAGAAGCGTAGGTATGAAGCCACCCGTGTTCACCTAGGGAGTCAAGTAGAGAGATGGATCGAAATTAAGAAGAGGGTGGGTCTGAAGAACGACACAGAGGTCGCTCGAGTTTTGATAGACAGGTGAGTATCTCTTCCTTGCGACGGCAGAAAAGGATAAAAGTTCTGGAATACGTTGTTTCTAAGGCATAAGTTGCCAATTCTTGATGGTTGAAAAAAAAAATCTGTCAGTATTTCTGCCAGAATATTCCTCACACAGGGCCATGTAATTCCGCCATCGGTACTTTCCGCCATAGAAAAAGTGCCATGACGGTAAAGCACTGAGCACGTTAGTATATAGCCTAGGTTAAAAATATTTTTGTAAAATGTTACCCATGCTTTTCTATTAGCAACATTTATAACATTTTGGAATGACTGAAATTCCTCCGAAACCCTGTTTGCCCGAGAAGCCTTAGGGGCAAAATATATCCCATGTTTTCCCCTTTGCGACATTTGTAAAAATAATTGATTACATGGCGGTACGTATCTATGGCGGAATGGCACTAGAGTCTATTAACACTAGGCGCACGCACTATTAATACGTACAGTAACGATGAATCGCTCGCTACATTGTACAAGATGGAAGGAAGCCGTAGAAAGAAGGTTTACAATCGTTTAGAAAATCTTTCCACGCCATAAAGGAAGCAAAGGAAACTAATGCAACTGAATAAAAGCAATGCAGCTCGCATAGTGATCGGGGATCAACTTGACAGGCGGAATGGTCTGAGGGCAAGACTAGGTCTTCAAAATAACACAGAAGTAGCTTAGTAATAGTAGCATGGACACTTCGAATTCCGGACACCTAAGCCTTAAAACACCTCAAAACTATATCTTCTGGTATAAATCACCTGAAAATATACTTGATATCGTGGGAGAAGTGTGTTATATTACGATACACGGCCAAACTTTCTTTCCTGCAAACTGTTTTCATGTTGTATTCCAAGAAGATTCTTGTGATTGTGGAACTGGTATTTCTTTGCTAGAGTATTGCGAATTTTCGGACACACAGTCCCACAGTGTGGCGCTGGTGACAAAATTGGTGGCGCAGTTGCTCTTTCAGTAATTATAACAGACTTCATAGATCTCTGTCATTAGTAGTAGTAGTAAGTAGCATGGGCACTTCGTATTCCGGACACCTAAGCCTTAAATCACTCCAAAACTATATCTATTGGTATAAATCACCTGAAAATATACTTGATATGGTGGGAGAAGTGTGTTATATAACGATACACGGCCAAACTTTCTTTCCTGCAAACTGTTTTCACGTTGTAAAAAAGAAGATTCTTCGTGATTGTGGAACTGGTATTTCTTTGCTAGAGTATTGCCAATTTCGGACACACAGTCCCACAGTTTGGCGCTAGTGATAAAATTGGTGGCGCAGTTGCTCTTTCAGTAATTATAACAGACTTCATAGATCTCCGTCATTTTATTGACAAATATGTAAGTATTTACTTGCACACAGGTCATTTTGGAGAGAAAATAACTGTAGCTTCGTACTTTTTGGTGAAATTTGGCTCTTCCTGTAGGTTGTCATGGTGAAATCGTGCATTTCTTAGGGGTGTCCGAAATTGGCAGTGTTCCGAAATTAGCAATACTGACTATACTAGTTTGTCCTAACTGTAGTCCTAACTTTACTAATACAACAAAGCATATGATTCTTGATAGGATAAGCTGAGTAGTGTACATTTACATGAGACTAAGGGTGGTGTGAATGTTCTCATGTTACAATATATGATGTGATTCACAATGTGTTGCAATGTTGTCGTATTACTTGAAGTTGTAACATGCGAATGACAGAGCCCATAGGCACGATCACTGCATCGCAAAACGGGTACCAGCCTACACTTAATCTTCGTACCTAGTGCAGTAACTTCACTATTATACTAATTACTAGTAATACAGTATAGGCCCTAACTAATAGGCCTACAGTAGGACTAGTATTATTTCAAAGAATACCCTTGCCAAAAGTTCACGATGACAACAACGAAAAGATGCCTCACTGCAAACATCCAATTTCGTTTAAATTCGAAGAACTTCACGGATCAGAATTTCAATCCTTTTGTTTACGACGCTAGTTCTAGTAGGTTGACCAGTGACAGTGTGGAATTCAGTTTTTTTACGGTAGCGTAGAGGGAACATATCACATTGAAGACTAATACACAATGTAAAACGGTAGAAGACGTTTCGCAATGTGTGTAAGTTATCAATGTGACAGCACTTCTTCGCTTCCGTATGTCGTTCTGTTCCGTAATTCATTGATGGGTTACCAGATGCTAGGGTTAGTTTTCGGCCATATAACATTTATCATGATTGCCATGTTTCTTGGAGGCTCTTTCAAGGAGGAATGCAGCCCCCAAATTAATTTTGATGGGAATGAGAGGAAGGGGGAGTGTAAGGAAAATAAGAGAAGGTAGGGGATTGGGAGTTCGAATGAAATGACTTGCGGTTGTAACGGGATGATTTTCAAAGATGGTAAGATACTTAACCATGTTATCATTAAACAGCTATTGTGTAAATATTGCGAAATATACTCATCCAAATAAAACGGATAAATGTTGTCAAGATAAGAATTTGATTGATGTGTTTCTTTCTTCGTGTTCTGTTTTATAGTGGTGTATCCCCCCCCCCCCCTCCCCCCCCCCCCCCTCACCACATACATACACACACACACACACACACACACACGCACACGCACAAAGTACCTTTCTTTCTTTCTTTTCATGTTAAAAACTATATAGCGCTCCCCTATCGTTTCTCTTCATTGCGTTCAGCCCCAAAGCATGATTGGTAAGAGGTGTTCAACTGGAAACACTGAATTGTATGGTATCGTTATAAAGAAGCTGTCGAAAAGTTAAGTTGTTCCTTCATATGCGGCAGTGAATTTTCAATAAGATGCCCCCCAGAAGTTGTGAAAATACGCACTGACGTGCACACGTGTCTAGTACACATGGCACGGGTTGGTCTATGCAGTGAGTTCCCTGGTTTTAACATCACAGAGATCTGAGATTAATATGATCTTCGTCATACACAGACCACTTTACACTATACTTACGAATCTACATCATTCGTACGGATGCGGGCATAAAGGGATATCCAGGAGGCTGAAATTTAATTCACTACCAAAAAAACACTTGATGGAAATTATCTGCATGTTTGGGTCAAAACTGCATCTTCAAAACATTTTGTATAAGGAAGGTATCCCTTTACAAAAAGTTGGTGATAATTTGTGAATGCATCTGGCACTATTAGTGATATCATTGTAACTGAACTGAACATTTCATGGCAACAGAGCTGAAAAGCCCCTTCTCTCTCTCTCTTCCCCCTGTCCAAATAGGTTATATTCAATCAATCAAATCTTGAGAAAGGGATATATTGATGAGATGGGATGTCCAAGTAAGAGCGTGGAATATTTTTCTTTTTCCATAAAAGTTTCATATTACTTGTCACCGCAATATCCCTTTATATGAGGTCTCTTGTTCTTTATCTCCGTAAAGTAGTAATGGCATTACCTGCCTTTTCCATGAGGAGGGCGGGGAAGGGAGATAGTTGGAACGGGTAAACCTTTCTTCAATAGCCGATTACAGTTCCTTTGCAACATATTGCAATGTCATGTACAGCGAAATTTAGGAGAGAAGACATGGTTCTTGACACTAACCTGACAAATGTCCCTTACAAATTAATTCCCCCATTTTCTGCTTTGCACTGATATGGACAACTTACAAGTTTGACGTGAAATTTTGACAATCATGCCTATTTTAAAATAACAATTTGTGGTTGGTCATAGAAGATATGAATGGGTAATATATGCCGGACATTAAATCGAATTAATGCCAGCATATATGTCCACTGTGGCCAATCATAGCCATAACCATTGAATTATTTGGCAGCCTGATTTAAATGCTGGTATAGACCTATTCGTTTTAGACATATACAGTATCGACTTAGCAGCAAATAAGACAGTTTCATGGATTTTCATGACCTCATATCTGGGGTAAGGGGAGGGGGTGGGGAGGGTATCACTGATGGGGCCCTCTCCCATCCCCTATCTAGGTATGCACATAATGTAGTACATTATTAACATGGTATTCAGTTTTTTACCTATTCATGCCAGCCCACCAATCACTAATAAGGGTAACAAGGACCCCCCTCCCTGGGGCAGGGTGGAGTGGGGAAAGAAATAGCAGGTTAATGATAATAATACACATCCGAGCACCGTCCTTCTGATTCCAAATACCCATTAAAGTCCTTCATCTTTCTCTAGAAAACACAAAACACAAAATAAACTCGAGACAGTGTTTTTAAAGTTTTAACCATGGATTTTTCTTTGTAATTATACCATGCCTTTAGACTTGCCAATAGAGATTCCAATAAATGTTTTAGTGATGTACATACACAAAATATAAAAAGAAAAAGAAAAAAGAAAAAAAAAGGAAGAAAACGTGACAAAACAAAATCCCTCGCAACTTACAGAAACTTAACGACTATTAAAAATAAAATGAGATTCCACCAAGTAGAACTCTCATCTTAAAATGGATATGAATAAGTCTTTTCATTTACACTATCATCATGAATATGCATCTTTTCTTACTGTGGTTTCCCATATATAATGTTCATTACATGTGCACTGATTGGTCTAGATCTGGTATGCTAATTCCTAACAACCAATCACTAGCCTTTATTTAGTCCAAGTGAAGATCATCGAAACATTGCGGATGACGGAGGGGGCTAGATTGCAAGATAAAAAATCCCTTTCCTTTTGGAGGAAAACAAAATCAATTCACCCAGATTTTTTCGTGATCAATCAATCAAGTCAATCAATCCATCCAATTACAAATCATATCCCATCCCTCATCCTCAAGATTAAGATAAATCTTCACTCTTCGTTTAAATCAAAATCTTTCTTTGATATATATTTCCAGTGTGAAACTACTATGGAATTCATACAGCAGTAAAGTTGCGATAAACCAAGTCAAAATGTTAAAAGTTGAATCCACAATTTAATTCTTTGCAAAAAAATGAAAAGAAAGAAAAAAACCGTATCATACCCTAGAGAGGATACAATTGCATACAATGTTGATGATACAAGTTTTTAACTGTATCAATATTTTGAAATAAGTAAACCCCCCTTAATAACAGAACTAAAAGTAATATCGAAAATCACTTGAAACTCCTGGAACCCCTTTTGGTCGTCAACAGCAATTTAAATGTCCTGATAGATTGATTATCGCACAATGGAAAGAAAAAGAGCTAAAAAATTCAGTCATTTTCTGTTTAATTTTTTACTACTTTAACATGATTGTATTTTTGTTATTTTTCGTTTTCTATTTTGGCAAATTAAACATTTTACACGACACCACGGTTACACCTAGGACAATCCTTCTTTTTAAACCATTTTGAATCGGAATCCACAGAGATGGAAGAAAAAAGGCTTCAAGTGTCCTCCTCATACATCAAGTTTAGGAAACCAAACGAGACCAGACAACCCCACTTTTCTTTGTTTGACTGAGAGGTTGAGGAGTGGGGAGAGGTATGGGGGAGAAAGGAGATGTTCTTTTCCATATATCCCCAGCATATAATTTCTTCAAGCAACCAAGCATCCAAAAGTGATTCATTAGCAATGGAGGGTCTACTCCTTGGTAATGGACATTTGGACAAGAGCGACTTTTTTTGTTCCACCTCGTAGGCCCGTTAGGATTGAATGAATAGAGAAAGCAAGGAACATTTTCATGGCTTCTTTACTCCCTCAAAATAAAACACACACACGTACGTACACACTTACAAATATACCACTGACACATTGCATCTGTCATTAAAGTGATTAACGTTTCCACAGGCACAATACTGATTAAGTTTCAATACTAAATGTAACATTTCTTTCTTTGTTATGTTTAAACTTACCCTGAGTTATTAAAAACTATGAAGAAATTAATTAACTAATTAAGAATTAACGGTGGTAACTAGTAGCTATGTCGTTTATCTTACAGCGTCAATGTACAGCATCTTTCTTCGGTTGTTCTCTTTGACATAAAAAAAGAAACCCAAAACTTCATACAATAATTTCATACAATAGTTAAAGTCATACAATAATTTATACACCGAAACCACAACAAGACCGAAATAGGCAGTGAATTTTCCATTTTTGTTTTTTTAGCAATTACTTTGCTTCGAGTACTACTACCGAGCTTGTTTGTGTGCGACAGATGACGAGAAAGTCATTGAAGTTCCTTGGAAATAGCAACTACGACTTTTACAATCATCACACAGAGTGTGGGCTGATGGTCAATAGTTTGCTCTGTTTTTACAAGTGCCTCACATTTGCCAACACCATCGTCAGACAGTCCAATTTACTTAAAACGCTAACATGTTTCAAGCCTTAGGCTGCAGTTGGCTAAATGGGGTTAATGTGTCAGGCAATTCATGTAATAACAAGACCTACAAAATTTGAAACTAGAACAATGTGACAAGTCTTGATTTTGTTGTTTACCAAAAAAAAAACCCTTACATGCCACACAGGATAATATTATTCAACTTCCTGGAGGTCAAAGGTCACTTAAACACCAACATAATCACAGCAGTCACATGGTCCTTTAAGCTAATGTACTACAGCTCAGAACTGATTTGTTGTGTTTTTGCTTTAAGTTATTAACACACTGACGATCATAATCTTTGTTTTAAAACATTCCATGCCATATCACAACCCATCAGTGGTAGCAAACAATATTTTGTTAGTCAAGAAGGTTTTATTTACTTTTAACCCCCCCTCCCCCCCTCCCCCACCCCCATCAAATTTAAACATGTCTCTCACTGAGATATAGATGGACAATATATTAAGAGAAGGATGGGAAAAGTTTGCTAAATGCTTTTTCATTCTGTTTTCTTTTTCTTTTTTTTTCTTGTAAAATATCAAACATAAAGGGAATTTAAATACCTGAGCAATATTTTTGGCACCTTAAACGAACCTTTTTGAAATACACACAAAACAATGTTTTTATCCACAGTATAAAAATAGAGGTGGCAACAATCAACCTGAAAAGAACGACTCCGAAGATAAAATGCGATGATGCTTTGTAATAATGAAATTAATTTACTGTTGTTGTTTTCTGTTTAATAAATGCAGAGGAAAGGCTCATTAAAAATCATGGTCGGTGTAATTTAAAAAAAAATCATTATAATAATACCAGTAATAACATGAGGATCTTAAGGGTTTATCCCATGTGACTGACTGACGGACAGACATATCTGGCACAAGTATTAATAATGCTGTGTGTGAGAAAACTCCAAGTTAAAGTATATCTATCATTCTTAGACCAATCAGCATCCCTAGCAAAGGTGACCAAAGATCTTTCGAAGAGATAAATTCTGTATATTATTATTATTATTAACATTTCAAACAATCAATTTTAACTGCATCAAGCTGTATCTTCTTAGCATGAAGATATTAGCATATATGCAAATTCCCTCCAATAATGCTGTTGCTAAGAAAGTATGAGCTAGCTGGGAGTAGTATGGTCATCATCCAATCATCAACAAGTATGAAAGGAGTATGATGTGGGGAATGTTCACAGACCACTTTCAGGTTAAGACATACACTGGTTCGTGACGACTGGTCAAGTGGCCAGTCATGATAACAGGAGCCAGCTGTCCATCTATATAATGTGGTTTGTGATCTACCCATAAACCCTCTCTTTGGTAAAGAAACCAAGAGATGACCACCACCCATTGATGAAGTTACCAGGCTGAAATGCCCCGATTAAGAGATAACTATCATCTTTACTCTCCATTAATACTTTAATAATAAGTCAACATCACACACATTACTGATAATCCACAACACTATACTCTTCTGTCATGAACAACAGATTAGACATTATTAAAAAATGCTCTGATCTGATATGATGAGGTTCTCATAAGGAGAGATTGATTACAATCATGTTTAGTTACAAATTTCAGGCAATTAAAACCAAGCATAATTTACACAAATAGTGTGCAGCGAAATCATCCAAACATGAATAATACCATGGTGTTTTAACATCACAAGTACACCCTCAGTTATTTCACATCAAATGTCAGATGACAAGGAGGTAATCAGTACTGGCTGCTAATTTAAGCATGATAAGTAATGCCGGTAGTTTTGAAAACTAATTTGGAGGATGGTTCTGATTCTCCACATTATTTCCAGGAATAGTGTTTAAAAGTCAGACAATTCAATGTTTCCATGATGATTTTTTTTGCGGGGGGGGGGGGCATATTAAAAT
>JAIPMN010006943.1:3202-59245 GCA_020650975.1 Apostichopus californicus
TGAAACCTAATGATCATTCCTTACTTACGGTATGTTATATTTAGATATTTATGAAGAACACATCCATCGAAACAGCTAACCTAAATTTGAATCCCTTTAGTTGGGGATATATTATAGTTTATGTGTTCGGTCACATACATAGAAAAAAGACTTGAGTAAGTCTAAAATATGACGTCACTGAGCTAGGTACCATTGTTGGCTTGATTCTTTGCATGTTGTCGCGTCATTAAAATACTTTGTTTATTTTCATTGATAGAGGTGGTGTTTGTTGGTATTGTTACAATAAAATTTCGAAAATATAATCTATTCGTATACAAACTGGCATTGTTTTTCTGTAACAATGTATAGCTTACTTTCATTTCAAAATTATGACAACAAACAAAGCGACGTCACACGCTGATAAGATGACCTTTGACCCAGAATATCTCCATATCAGAACAAGAATTCTTTCAGCTGTGTGGAGGTGTTCGTGACAAGACTTAGTTTATCGTACTGTATAAGTCACGTGGTAGCTGGGTTTTCTTTTATTTTATTTAAAATTCACCAGACTGGGCCTCGATGTTAGTATATATGCTTTAGTTACGCTCTAAATTTGAACACGCTAACATATATCGCTGATACATAAAAAAACATACCTCCCCTGGCAGTGTCACCCTCCAAAATTGAAACATTTATGAATTCTCAATTAGACCATTATCCATCTCAATGGCATAAGACTGCTTTTGATGATGGTCGTAAAAATGTCCTGTTTTAAGTAATTTCGAGTATTGGGTGACCATTATTTCACTTTCAAGCGTATTTGGAAGGATTACTGACGAATTTTAAATGAAAATTAAAAAAAAAAATACTTTGCGAAAAGCTTGACGTACATTCAAAACACGGATTTGTAGCACATGTGTAAGGGATAAATGTTGTGTCCTTACAGTACGTATATACAATTGAAATTAATTGAGTTAAATGTTGATTCAAAAATGTTATAAAATGAATAAAAAAATGTATCAAATAAAATATTTTTACTATATATAGTGCTTCTTGTATATTTTTTATATAACAGTAATATGATTTTATTAATTAATATAATCATCTCACTCTTAATTTAGTCAACTGTAACTTTCAATTTCAAAAAGGAAAAATTCATCCTTGGGGAGTGTCTAGGATTCTAGGATGGGGGCTTATTCGAGGAGTAAGTTTCATATATAAACCTGACAAAAAGCTTCACGAAAACTTAACTGTAAAAATCTAAAAATATTATTTTGCTCCATTTGGCATTATAGCCATATTGGTAGGATTATATGAAACGTCATCATTGCCTCCTTTAACAGAGGTCTCGTCCGGGAAAATATTAAAGGGCGAATGCTCATTGGTTGGAAATAACATTAGTACAATTTAATAGTGGTAATCCTGTTATGTGATACCAAGTGTTCCTATGCATGTAAGACGTTCATGACGTGTTGTGTTACATTAAAACCCTACAGACTTACACCCGACCGGTAAAAATACATGATGGGTTTTATATGTTTCCTAGTCAATTGGTCATAGTTGCAATTACCTATACTGTTTCGGAGAAGCTCGAAAAATGTCAGAATATTATTCTTTCTGATTACAGTCAATCTTTTAAGGTTTCATCTCACGAATTTGAAAGGAAGTGTACAGTTTTGTAAGTTCAGGTCATGGTGAAATTCCGATATATTGCAGTGCAAGCCACAAAGTTGAACGCACTGACGGTTAATCGTCTTTAAAATACAAACGGTTGATATTGTTGCCGTTAGCACAAACTGGGAAATGTTTCATTAACCAATACCAAATAATTAGCTATACAGTTTCACCCAAATTCCAGTAAAATTAAGACACACAGTTAGAACCAGTTGAATTCCTGGAAACGTGATAAATCGATTACCAAAGTCAGAAAACACAAACAACAACAAAGAGACAAATGTTCGTTCATACTCCGTACCACTTTAACTAAGCATTCGTAAACCCTTAGCAGAGCTTTATCAGATATCTGGATCTTTCGATAATGTGCTGATTTTGTGGTTTCAACTTCTTGTTGTGATTCGCGTTGTCAACACACACCCCAACTGAGCAAACGTTAAATCATATCCGGTTAAAAACGCCTAGTTTTACTGCTGAGAATAACCGCGAAATCCACTTGTTACAATAAATTATCTAAAGCCAAATCTATCCGTAAAAACTGGCATTGTTATTTTGTAACAATGTAGCTTACTTTCATTAAAAAAATTATGACAACAAACAAA
The DNA here is from genome assembly GCA_020650975.1 of Apostichopus californicus. NCBI lineage: Eukaryota > Metazoa > Echinodermata > Holothuroidea > Aspidochirotida > Stichopodidae > Apostichopus > Apostichopus californicus. The sequence goes on from JAIPMN010006943.1 coordinate 5,458, forward strand.
GCGACATCACATGCTGATAAAATAACTATAACTATATCTATGACTATTGTGTTACTTATTCAAACAATTTTGACTCAAAATAGTTGTCGTTTGCTTTGAAAGTATTATTAGCAATTATCCTGACTAGCACACATTCCGTTCTATTTTAAGCATACATCCTGCTGACGTCATTCCCCTTTTCCGCCTCCTCCCACCCCCACCCCCGTCCTCCGCATCTCAAAGTAATGGGACCTCGCAAGCCCTAATAAAGGAAAACAATGGAACTGACATAATCTTGATTCTCGCAGGAAGTGAAACAATAGGCTATTCTAGAACACTTCAAAGATAAATATTATTGTTTCTGTGTGATTAATACCCGCTAGAAAGTCTTAGACAATGGTTCATCACTGAAAGACAATAGGTTAAATTATGGGATACTTGAGGAAAGTAAAATATCGGCGTAGAGATTTGTGAGAGGGGGATACAGAGAGGCAACCACGTATAGGGCCTACTTTTGAGAGGAGAGGGAGGGCTTCATCCAATCACAAGGCGTGTACGTGGTTGAACTCATGTCTCATGTTTGTACTGTATATAAACATGTACAGTACAACATTCTTCGACATCGATTTGAAACTTGCAAAATACAGCAGCATTTTGCATCTGCGTACGGTTCAAATTTCCAAAATATCTCTTTGGAGGGCATCCCTCCCCTCCACCACGACCATGTCTTCTGAATCGGCACAAAAACAAGAACTCATACCCTGATTGAGAACAACGCTTGTATTTTAGTGTGTTGATCGTTTGACAGCTTCATGGAGATTGTTGCAGTTAAGAAATAGTTGTAGGAGGGGAGGGTGGAGGGGGGGGGGTGGCCGACGCAACCCCACACCAAGATATTTCTGTGAAAATTCTGGCAATATACTAATGTTGTTTCGGGCACTGCAAATAAAAATAAACTGCAATAATCTTGTTTGATGAGAGCCAGTAGTTTCGTAATAAATTCAGCCTCAAATAATTACAGTAGACCAATGTTCTAAGCTTGCCTGACAGTTTCAGGTTTTTTCTCCAGATCACTTCAGTGGGTATAAGAGACATTTACACGGTACATTTTAATGAAAATCAAGAGATTAACAAAACTAATCTGACATTGATGCTGGAGTTTTGACACAGTTCACATTCCATGCTTTCCCTTCTCTGTCCAAGACGATGTTGTGATATGTATCACTGTTGGCATTCCTCATAACGAATATAAATTGGATCTCACCAGTACGTCCTACCATATTTTGGTTACATTTTTCGGGAAAATCGTTACAGCACCTCCCCCCCCCCTTCCCAACCCCAAACAAAATTGGGCTCCTACGCCCATGTGTTAAGACTTCGTGTGCGTTTTACCAGGGAGTTGTTAACAACTGTTATTACTGACCCTGGTTTTACTGACCTCATTGAAAGATCTTTATGACAGTAATGTAAAATGACAAAGAAGGAGTACTGAAATTTAACGTTCAAAAGTTTTACTATCCTTTGAACTATTTTATGTATAGAAATGTAAATACAAACATAAATATGTAGTTCTTGAGAAAAGAATATTCTGATACAAACAATTCCTTTGTCTCATTTGTCTTTTATTTTCCAAATAAAGGAATAAAATAACGAATAGAAATGAAAGATAAAAATTTAAGTAATTATTTTACAAAATATACAAAGTAAAGTATCCGATGCAATGTCCATAATCATGTTAATTGTACCACACTGTTAAGGACGATTTAATTATCATTTGTTGTAAACAAACCCCCAAAAAGTACATCTGACATAAATTACCCTCATCCCCCACCCCAAAACACTTGCACCTCCCCCTACCCCCACCCCCACTTGCAATTTCCCCTAACCCACTTGCACCGTCCCCTACCCACATGCGCCTCCCACCTCCCCCACCGTACCCTCCCCTCCCCTTGCTTTTGCTGCTACCATCAATAACACCATGCATGTGGCATGTCAACCTTTTAACATCTCAATTTGCTCACAAGTACATTGAGATCCAATCCTTAGTGCTGCCCCTCCCCTCCCGCTCCAGTCCGACCTATTTTCTTGAACACAGCCAACACTCAAAAGGATCTTATTCTAATTACACATCAAGTATGTACATGATGAGGAGGGGTGGAATGGGGTGGGGTTAAGAGGGGGTAAGGGTGAAGACCAGCCACAAACACAACACTCTCCAAATATTTCAAAATCTCTAGCACATTTTTGCCTACCTCCTTCCCTTCCTCAATCAGACCTTGTTTTCATGAGCGGATCCATGACGACAAACTTTCTTATTTCAGTTGTTGTTAAGCCAGATCCTACACTGGTCAACTAATGGGGAAAACATAAGGGTATTAATGTCAACTATATTTTGGGGATTAATCCCAATGAAAGCAATGGTGTGTGGCCAACAGTTTTGTGCAACTCAAAAGGTATAATGAAATTTAAATTAATCACTGCTGAATGTTTTTTGAGTGGACAAAAAAAAACCCAAAAATAAAAACCCAGTGCATCTATTTTATGTCTGATCAATTGTTTAGTATGGAGCATTGCTCGGTAGGTTTGATAAACCTCATTTTTATTAAACATGTTATCTACAGTCGTTGCTTTCTGATTCACTCTCGACATTTTCTTGGTCGTCCTTTCCCCTTTCATCCTCTGACCTACTGTTGCTCTCCGTTTCCTCCTCACTACTCTCCTCCCCGTTGCAGTTTTGGTTCAGCTTTCTGTCATTTCCATCTTCTTCTGTATTTACTGCATCTCCCTCATCCTCTTTCAATCTTTCTTCACATTTTATCTCATCCTCATCCTCCTTCTCCCCATCCTCCTCCTCTTCCTTCTCTCCAAGGAGATCCTGGCAATGAAAAGAAGCTACATGAGTCAAGTTGACATTTTTTTTAATGCTATTTCGAAATCAGAAATCTAATGGCCAGGGAGTTACATTAAAGTAACTACTGTCAACTTTAATGTCAAACAAATGAAGAAATTGTAAGCTTCAAAATGTTTTAGAATTTCTTTTTCTTCACATAGCTTCTTCTTTTTATTTTGGCTTGGGCTAATAATAATAACAATGTGAAAGAACATCTGGGTGACCAAATGTACAGACACCAACGGAATCAGAAATAACCTCACAACTGTTGCTTTGAGGAAGAAATCTTTGGAGGCTGTCTGTCTTAGTACTATAGTGATGTCCACAGTTTCATATTTGAGTGGACACTCTTTATGTGGACACCATCTTCATGTGCATACACCTTACAGTAGGGTGTCCACTTATCCATGTTTTAGCACTACTGGGTAGTACTTTACAAATAAGCCACAAATAAGCCACAAAACACAACAGTAGAAGTTCCTTAAAAACAAGCATGGTCTTATAAGAGGCTTTCTTCAGCCTGCATTTAAAAAACAAATGTTGAATGGTGTCTCAGTTCCATATTGATATCCACAGTTCTGTGTTTTTGTGGACAAACCTCCATGGAATGTGGACATCTTCCATGAAGGGGTAACCCCAATGTCACATCTTTAGTACCACTGGGGATACTCAAATGTAGTGCAATTGCCACAAACTGGCCATTGACCATATCAGCTTCAGTCAATCTTTTTGAAAAAAATGTTTTTCAAGTTAATTCCCTGAATGGCTACATGCACAGACAATGTTCACACACAGCTGCTCGCAGTCTGTTTAAATCATCATTTTCTCACCTTTATAAGGTGGTGATTGCTGCAATCAATAAGTTGCTACTTCCAACTTATGATTAAAACTACAGATGTAGGAATTCTCTCCTAATGGTAAACAGATTCAGTCATCGCAAACAGATTGTTTTTTCCAAAACGTTTTAGAAGGTCTAACTTGCTCGTTGATTCTGTTTCAATGTTGCTGGTATATCACTGTCAAAGCCATTTTATCCAAGTCTCTCGATGAAAGTTATGATGTAAAATCTACCGTAACAATGTTGCCAATAAAACTGTAACACAACATTATCATACACATTTGACATCACATCACAGATATATATAGGAATTACTCAAGTGGCAGTTAATTTGACACTTACAGGGATGTGCCCAGGATTTCCTGAGTGCCGGGTATACTGATCGCCGTCCTGGGGGAGGGGTCTAAGCGGGAGGGGGTGTCCCCCTCCCCTTTGAGAAATTTCGATTTTTGAAGGTGCTCAGATGACAAGTGCTGGCACTTGTGTAGCTTTTTAAGCATATACACAAGAACTAGTTTTGCTAACAATTTACATTTTTAAATTTTTTTTTAGTGAAATATATTAAGTACCTGGTAAAAGTTATTAGTTTGTTTCAAAAAGACTTTACAAGGGACGGATTGAGAGCCGTAAGTAATGTATCTTGCATGCGTAACTGATGCATTATTAGTCTGTATAATTTTGGCATAGGCTAGGCCCAATTTATGTTGAATATATTGTTAGAAATGTCAAGATTTTAGATGAAAATAGTGATGGGCGGGATTCACGATTTTTAAGACAGTGCTGGGCGGTAATTTTTAGTGCTGGGCTGTGGCGCCCAGTGCCGCCCAGCGTGGGCACATCCCTGCACTTATAAAGAAAGTAAAGCTATTCCAGGTCAAAGTGGTGGCAGATGTCAGCAGATAAAAAGATATTTGGTATTCTCCATTCTTTCACAGTGAACTAACAACCTAATGTTAATGTTATCTGAAAGAATATTTAAAACCTGCAAAATTCAACATATTTCTGAAAAGATAATTTTCTACTCAATGGAAATTAACCACATACTGATCATCCTCATGCCCCACCCCCCCATCCCAGAACCCTTTCCAATGTCAGGAAGAAAGACTAAGTAAAAAGGTGATACCTGATTTTCTATGTTATTAATTACTAAACGACCTTTGAGACATCCAAAATTGACATTTTTCCTAAATCATCTCATAAATGAGAAACCTTTGAGATGAAGTCATATTTTATATCTTCATACATGAGTAGGTACAGCAGCAAACTGCCCTCATTGAATATCAGAATTTAAACTTTAGGACAACCACAATATTACTCACCTGAACGACTTCAGCGAGGTAGACGGCTTGATCGGCTGTGACCTTTAACCTCTGGTTCTCCTCTTTAAGATCATGAACTTCTGTGTGCAGCTGAATGGAAGATATGGCACTTAATAGCATAAATCAACTTTAAACTTTAAAGATGAAATGTAAAAGCTTAGAGTAAAAATAAAGTACTAAATATTGAGACCAAGTGGTAACTACACTCTTGCAAATCACAGCTTGTTCAAGATCAAGATAATTACTGAAAATGTGAAAAGAAAAGTCAATATTGATATATATGTCTTACCCTCTCATTCTCATTCAAGGTATTTTCAAGAGCTACCCTTCTTTCTTCAGCAATATCTTCCCAATATTTATCTGGAATTTCCTCTGTAAATCAAAATAAATAGAATGTAAACATCACACAAAGATTCATTCTTCTGTTCGTAAATCAATATCTTAGTACTGTTAGCTTTCTGGTTCATCTCTTTCCACGCCTTAAAGTTCATCATGTGGGCACTAATTTCATCATGTGGGGCACTTATTTCATTCTGTGGGGAATTTAGTTCATTCCATGGGGCATTAAGTTCATACCGTTGGGCATTAAGTTCATACCATGTGGCACTGATTTCATCATGTGGGGCACTAATATTATCCTGTGAGGCTTTAAGTTCATACCATGTGGCACTAAGTCCACACAGTGGGGCACTAAGTCCATCATGTTTTGCACTAAGTTTAGCCCGTAGGAAACTTCAGCAATATGAAATAACCAGCGGTGCAGCATCAGACCAAAGTACCTTCTATTTTTCCTTCCTTTTTAATTTTATTCTTATTTCTCTTGATTGGTTTTACATTGCCACAGAAAGAGTGCAATTTTTTTATTTAAACCACACAAGTACTGTAGGAACAGTCAAATTTGTACATTTATAGTGTCATCTGGGTGAGGAAGAGGGAGTAGAGTATTATGAACAGAGCGAATGAAACATAATAACAAATTTAAACAGAAAATAGAAAGAAAACCAATTTCATACCTTGTACCATCAGCTCATAGGCCTCTTCCTCTGGTGTTTTCTTTGTCTTCTGCTGCGGACAAGAAAAATACAAAATAAATAACTTTAGCATCAGTAAAAAATCACAGCAGCGTGTGCAAAGACTCGAACAAGACATGTAGAAAAAAAAACCTTCTTGTTTTAATTCTTTGAAGAAAGCAAGTTTGCTCTCAACAGTCACACGTGAAAGAATTTTGAGCGACATAGGAATAGATTATCTTTCATTAAGGAAGTTTGAGCAGGGAGTGTTATGGAACAACTCCCTGGTTTGAGTGAGCATATTTTCCTAATAAAGAACTGTCCAAGCTAATGGAGACCTGATAAGTCTTATGAGATGAAAAGACGTACTGGTTCATTCCGTGTAAATTCAGAGGAAGGGAAAGGGGGTGCACGTATTTCAAACTTTGGAAGTGTGATATGCAGGCTATATTTCAAGGCTGTCTACAGGTGTAGGTTTATGTGGTATTCCAGGCAACAGCCACTTTTCATGCTATCTGCAGGCTTATTAATTATCCATTCCAAATGGAGGGTGAGGTCCTGAACCACTAACACCAAGGTAAAGGCAGACTTTCCTCGCGACTTTTGAGCACTTACAGAGGGAACCATGTGCACTTGCTCATTCTTTTGATGAGGGAACCAGACTGAATGTCAAGCAGCTAAAATTATCCTAGCCAGGAATAAAAATTAATCCACTCAAAAAAATGTTGTCATTTCAATGTTTGATGCATTAAATTGAATTTCACAATCAGTGTACAATGTATCTTGTTTCATTTAACTATAAGATTCAGTTGAAGAAGGCACTTGATCCTAGCAATTAATCACTAGTACCTATTAATCCTCTTGGAAAGAACAATGAAAGTGGGACATTTTAAACAAAAATCTTTTTTTTTAAAAACAAAAGTGAAAGTAATGTTAATGGGTTCAAGAAGAAATGCACTGGATCCTGAAACAGTTTCTGCTATACATGCAGCAATTCTACAATATGCCGTATGCCTTCAAGACAATGGACACTGTAAACAGAAAGGTCAAGCGAATAAAATTATCTTAGCGAGGTCAACAATTTGCAATCGATCCACTAGAAAGGTCTATTGAAAGTGCGACGTTTAAATAATTTTTTAATTCATGCGTATTGCGCAATGAAATCCACCAATCGATGTATCCACGATGCTTCATTGCGTAACATGGGTAGAAGAAGAAGGAACTCAATTCAGAAAGAACTCCCGGCTTTACACAGCAGTTATACAGATTCATTTCCTTCACAGGGTTTTGTTTGACGGTCATATGCCAAGACTATGGACACATCAAAACAGAAAGGCGAAGCAACTAAAATTGTCCTAGCCAGGTTAATAATTTCCAATTAGGCCACTTGAAAAGGGGGGCTGGAGAATTATATTTTGACACCCTTGTGTAGACCATTAAGGTATGCGTATGTGTGTGGCACTGACTTCCATTTTCAATCTCTTCTAATCAAATTAATTATTTGAGTATGCTGTATGTTATGTGGTCTATCTTCAAAGTTTTGTTTTAGCAGTGAACTTATGGAAAATATAGCTTTGGTTTGTTTGCATTATTTTGGGTCATGGTTTTCAATCATAGGGCTGAACTTAATCATGCTAAATACAATTTCAATAGATTCTTGCCTGCACCAATTTCTCCAATGTTTATATAAATATACAGAAACAGGGCCTTATCCCCCCCCCCTCTCCCAGCCTTCTATACAGCTACCAGACCTTCAGTCTGACATTAACTGATAAATCTAAATTGTGAACAAAATTGTAAACATAAGCTTGACCACTAATAACTGACAATGCCTGAGCTTATTTCTTCTATCAGTTCTATCAACCCTGTACCTCCATCCCATCTACTACTCCCTTTCTTGGACTCGATATCATCGTATTGAGTCTACTGCACTCTACTAGCATTACAAGTAAGGACAGTAGATTATCCAACTGATATAAAACAATTATGCCTCAAAAAGTAATCCTAGGCTTATCCTGAGAAACAATTTTAATCTACATATATCTGCCCCTTGTTTCCTGTTTTATCCTAAAAGGAACCAACCTGCTCACACAATTTCTGTTTAACTTACCAGTGACTTTTGATGTCAGCAACGGAACTAAGCATCTCTCGTTTTCATGGAACGTTTACCACACTTTGGCCTAATATTATTTAATTCAGTGCATTCCATCATGTAGATTATTGCCTACACGAGTACCGTACGATTAGTTTCGGAATCGACCGGTTGTTACGACAGACGACGTTCAACTTTTACCCCGTTTCGTTTTTCATAAGTGTGTGTGAGTTTTTAATCAGGTATGGTTGTAATTTTAAGCTTACAGCAACACATGATAACAGTCACAGATGTACGAAAGCCCTCAAGTATACCAATACGAAGGGAAACAATTGAAGCAGTCGGTCATTACTTTAATTATCGTACAAGTTTAACTCCATAGCCTTTACTGTACAGAAATAGATTGTCATAGAGATGGAGATAACGCACATGTGAGGCAGCTGTCGAGCTCACATGTTACTGGTTGAGTGGTGTTATATATTAATTCGTGCCCTTCTATTATGCTGCTTATGGATGCTCTGACTGCAATCCTCTAGAATTCCCTGCACTTAAGTGCACCGAACGTGTTCCACAAACTTACATTTGAACGTTACTGTAACGTTACTGATAAGACTTGTAAAACACTGTAAAAACATTGATGACTGTTGCAATTTGTGTGTTTGCAAATGTAGCAATTCTCACCATGCACCATACAAGAGTTCCAACAATCGTGTCAGTTGGCGCACTGTTAATGCTGCAACAGTATCAATGAACATCTAGACAAGAGTCATTGTTACCTATTTCACGACAAAAAATGAACATGAAAGCCTATCGTACATCATTTCCATATTAACTCATAGAGTTAATTAACAACTAGATGCATCCTTCTTGGATGAGAACAAATAGTTCAAGGTGTTGCTATATAAATACAGTAGCAATCACTAGAGACAGCACATTGGTGTCTGAAGCCCCTTCGTCTGTGAAACTCCATTGTTAGTTGACACTATCCTATTGTATATTCTTTTAAACTGCAACTAAAGACTCATCTTTTAAGCTCTCATGTTGATTGGTCAGCGGTCAGTTGTTACCTTTCCCCGTAGTTTGGGTGATTTAGAAATGTGTTTATTATCGTTATCATTATTACTGGTGTGAATTTAATTGTATTTTTGGCTTTTTATTGAAAAATGGTTAAACAATTTAAATTTTGACTTTTGTTCCTATCTGTGGAGGCCATAACCCCGCCCTCTTTCCTATCCGCTGGTTCTTGCACCTGCCACCCACCTTCCCTACCATTTCTTTTTCATTTTCACTTCCTCCAGGAAAGTTTTGTTTAACATTGGTGTAATTGCAATTATTCATTACACAGTTCAGTTTCAAATGGCACAACGTACATCGGGCAATTTTCATTGGAATCGAAAATCAGAAAGAGACAAAGTGACAAAACTCACTGCGACAGTTTCTCCTGAGCTTTTTGACCCTTCCGCTGTGATATCTTTGTAAACAGAAAATTTCTTGCTAGGTTTGGCGATGAACTTTGCATGCCTCTTTGCTGGTTTCTCGCTATCTCCATCTCGCTTTCTCTTTGGAGTTCGAGGTTTCTGTAGCAGGACAAAAACAAATAAGAGAGACAAGTTTTAGGGCTAGGTAGAAATGATTTTAAGTAATTAAAATGGCTGTTTGTCTCTGTCCACATTATTTTTTAGTCCCTACCCCCCCCCCCCATTTTTGGGGGTTATATCCTTCTCTTTTAGACTAAGAACTAAAACACAAATTTGTTGCATAAAACTATTTGCAGCTTAACTGGAAGAGAAATAGTAAAAAATTAATCACATTAGGCAATCAGGAACATGATACGCCACCAAACCAAAGATGTGAATTTATGTTAAACATGGGAAAGTCAAAATTTGCTTTCTAATCCATTCCATTAACAAAGTATGAAATCTTCATAACCCAAAAGAAAAATGAAACAATGAGAAACATTAAACGTTCCTTTTCATTTGTATGTAAAATTTTGCAATATAATATGATATATTCCAATTTGATAATAAAATCCACAATGAGCTAAAGTTATAACATGGTTATCACTTCGTTATCATTTGGTAAATCACAAGTTATCCCCAGTTATCACTTGGTTATCACTTGGATTTCCCAGAGCATGAATTTGGAAACCATTCCAGCTTTTACATTTGGCTTTCCCGAAGAAATGTTATTCTGTAAGTAGAAGAAACAGACTAACAGTCCCAACCTTTTCTGTTCATATTTTAGAATGTTATAAGAATTTGATGACAGTACTAGATTTACATTGTTCAATGGCAAAGACATACATTGCAAACATAACATTCATCAAAATTTCACTTAGAAAAGCAAAAAAAGGCTGATCTATATTGGCACTACAAGTTCATTTTCAAGACTTGCTCAAAGCCCTCAATATCGCAAAGATAGAAAATAGAATACTCTGATATCTCCCTAAGAGTGAACAAGAGTTTGCTTATAGCTAACAGCTTAGTGTGGTCACTAATATAGATTTCCATGATACAATTGTAAAAAAAATTATCTAGAAATCGTCTCAGTCCATCAACATTTTCTCAAACTCAACAGCAAACATTATAAAATTCCATATGCACCTGATTAACGCTTCGAACGAATCCGTCTTTTCCAACAAGTTTGCTGTCATCTCCAGCAGAGGGCTGTAACTGCTGCAGTGATTTACGTTGACTGGGAGAGCCGTGCGGAGCCTACAGAAACGTACAATTTAAACACAGAATTATTGAAACAAATTATGTAAATATCCACTCAATATGATTTTGAGTAACTTAAATTTGCAGGCAAACTTTGACAACTTTCAAACATAGATTCTGATTGTACAGTATATCATGTATATCGAAAATATTTGCCAAATTTATGAATGATCAGGAGGTATGTTTAATTTTAATATGGCACTGCACACATGAAAAAAAATGGGAGGGGGCGGGGATGGGGTTGATCAAAGAACCAATTATGTTTGACTGTCACCATTCTATCAGGAACAATATTAGCAATTCTCTCAATGTTTTAAATTATCCTATATTGCAGCACCTCTTGAGATCACAAATTTCTTTCGGAAAGTTCTTTAATAACAAAGAAATTATCATTCTTATTCGATGTAATGTGGATACCAGACCAGTCACAAGTAGAACCCAAAGAAAGGACTGACCCACATCTATCAGATAACTGCCTATAATATCTATAGCTACAATAGCAGTATGGGAGGAGCAGATAGAAACATTCATTCTCTTAGTAGAGGAATAAATGGCAATTCTTCTGAGATGCAAAAACGACAATTATTTGAAGCTTTTTATGACACTGTCAGCCATTTCATTGGCTTCTGAAGATGAAGAGGTAAGATGGAGCACCTTGGAATTCAGGAATGTCTTCAACTTGATGGTTTTGGCTGGTTTCCTGGCTGTCTCAGTCGAATGTGTACTTGATGCTGACTGTGCAATGATATTCATCTTTTCAAGTCTTCAGGTTTACTGTTGTTTAAGACTTCTAAATTTTCTTCTCTAAGGCTAAAAATGGAAAAAGGAGGGGTTATTTCATGAGGTTGTAGCAATTTTCATACATGTAGGAATCAATTGTTCTATTCATAATGTTTTTGATAAAATTGGTATCCTTGATAAACATAATGGTATCTTAGAGTTACATATTATAATGTAACTTGTAAGTTGCAACTCTTTCATGATTGTTCATGGACACTCGCACTTGATTTTAGCCAGTTATACCTACTGTAGACTTGCAATTTTTCTAGAAAGTGGTTAACATTGTTAAATTGCAACTAGGCTGACTAAGCTAAGTTATACATGGTCTAGTAATTTTCTAAATTTAGTAAGTATGGTACTAAGGGTAAGTACTAAGTAGGCATATTACTAGCCTTTAGGCCTACTGCTATATTGCCTAGACCTAGCACTCAGTGTAGGGCTGTCTATGTTATGCATTGCAGCTTAGCGATCATGTGTCCTACACGTTTTATATCTGACATCAGGCAACATTACACTGGGGTAGTTTGACGTTTAAGCATAGCGTAGGCCTAACTTCAACCAACTTGGAATCCTACCGCGCCTACGTAGCAGTTTACCTTGTCCAATTCATGTTAGGCTATTCGTCACAATTATGTTACTGTTGGGACAATATAACTAACGTTTAGTCTAGCCTAACGTAAGACCTAACCTATAGGCAGACGGTCAAACTAGTTTCTTGGGCGAAATGAAAATGTAGAGCTTTCTCTACGCTTGTTTGACAGCAGCCTGTACTTACTCAATAAAAGATAACAATCTTAACCAGTGTTTAACGGTATAAAGGGTTGATTCAAGATTACCGGAAACTCAACAACTTGCTTGAGACATAAACGAGTGACCACGGTGATACTATTTAATTCTTCGCGGGTTTCGTTTTATACTAAATGCTGACGTATTGCTATTGAACGCTAAATGGGTATAATATAGTTACGTAATTCTTAAAGAATTATAGCGTAGCCATGGAACGCCAAAATGGACCTTTTCAGTAACTTTTTATGCAGCTTTTACTCCTTCTACAGTAGTAAACCCTGTGTCACATAATGAGAAAAACAATTACAAGTCATTATGTGAGGTTCGTTTCACTTAAAATAATGACTAAGGCTTGAATTTTTTTGGGCAGTCTGTCAACTGCCACAGAAAGGTCGCCATTTCGGCTAAAAATCGTATTTTCTTTACTATGCAGTTTTTACTGCCGCATAATGACTTCACGAAAAATCGTAGTCATTATGCGGCAATATTTACAGTTACATAATGATCATGAAAGACAAAACTATTTATGAGGCAATATTATTGTCAAATAAGGACTAACGTGAATCTTACTCATTATTACTCATTATACTCATTACTCGGCAACATTTACTGAAACAGAATGACTAAATCACTTGCTAAAACGGACCTAAACTCACTACCGTAGACGTTGTGAATGCTGCATAAAAAGTTACTGAATAATGTTCGTTTTGGCATCCCATACGTAACAATTCAATCAAGTTTCGATGCATTAAACAATTTACTTGTAATAATGCTACGGTCATCTTGCACCCGGATTTTTTCTGCATGAATTATTGAATTCCAGTGAAAGATATGGCCTACATAACCTACACATACCTTAAGATTACAGCATTTTGTTTAACGCAAATAAAGTGATATCTGTGTGGTGGTAAAGGGCATTAAAATTCGTTTTTATTATCAAACTTTTCCCTAGACATTGAAGAAATAAATACAAAAAAATCGTACATTATTGCCCAAGGAAATTGACCCTTAGTTAATAGTATCATCACACTGGGGCAGGGAAGGGGGAATTTGATGATCAGTTTTTATCAACTCAATTGTTTTTTTTTGTAACATAGCAACGAAATAGCTAGTTTGCCATAATAAAATGGGGATGAAAATGAAGAGAATGTTCCTGAGATTTCTTTTAACTGAAAAAGAGGATGGCCTAGTTCCGAAGCACTTATGCTGAATTTGTTCAACACTGAAAATATTGATATTTAAATAGGCCTATGTAACGTGCATGGACATGAAGCAATTACCGATTGATAACTGTCGAAAATTTTGCGATAATTCTCTATAATTCAATACCTTTTCACCGTATCGTTTGGACCACAGATTGGATAAGTCATTATAGGTCTGGATATAACTGGAGAGATTGCGTCTCACGGAACCTGTATTGCCGGTTGTTCATTCACGGCGGTGGTGCATAAAGATATCAAGTAAAAGACATGGATGGAATATTCAATGAAAGGCAAGTTTATTTATGACATCATTCCTCCTTGCCTAATAGAGTTCAATTTCTGTACAAGAATAGAAGTAAACGGTATAAATTGACATCTTAAAACGTAACTAATGTAAATTCGCTTAAATTCTTCCAGAATAACCGGGTTACCTTACTTTTCCATTCAATAAGAAATCGCAAACCGGACATCAACCTCTGCTCCGCCTAAACAAATTAAATCAGTTAGCCCGAATCTGGTTTACTGAGAAAAGACATTTGATAAGTATTTTCGGTATTTCAGCATTACAATACAATGAGATATCAAAAAAAAGTCGATGGTAGGATTCTAGCGGCTTTTGTATTTCCTTTTCACTAAACTTATCCTGTTAATACAACTATAAAGAAATGAAGGGATGAATTAAGACCTCATCACGTTACCATCTAATATATTCTTGATCGGACTTCCATGACGTGCATCCCCCTACCCTTCCCTCCATTTACGTTCCATTCTACATTACCACTCTCAAGTGGCCCTGGATAAGCTGCCGCCATCTCCTCTCCTCTCTCCCATAACCCGCTCCACGGCCGAAATAAAAATCGCCAAGGAATTTGACGTTGTAATTTGGAAGTTGCATCCGTTCAATGAATCATGGAAAAGTACGGATTAGAGTCGGTTCCTTGGGTCACTAAGTTTGCTGTACATCCGCTGATAGATATTATATAAACAGCATGAACAACTCAATATCAAACAGAGATGCTGCCACCAAATGTCCGCTATATTAAAGAGACAGGACCGATACAATGACGAGTTTCCTGTGGTGAAGCTGCCTGGCACTTACTGGACTGTAATCTACGCCACTACATTTTCAATAAAAAGTATGCTTTTATTCACATAATTTGAGTTTAAGAAAATGCAGATGCCTTGAATATTACACGGTAAGTGTGTCATGTTTTCTACGAAACATTTGGAGGAATAGATACAGTCTTTTGTTAAATTATTCATTATATTATTTCAGCGTAGCCTAACGTTACTGGCCTTTGGAATATTATCTGCAACTAGGCTGCAGGCTAGGCGTACTACAGTAATAGCTCATTACATTTAATTATAAATAAGCGACTCGCAGTGTGCATACTTACCGTATTTAACGGTACGCGGGCTCATTCCTAACCGTAGCAATGTTGTCTTCAACACAGTTACTACAAGTCATTAATTTGACTAATTGATAGAGAAGGAGCAGTGCACATCGTCTTGACTTTCTTGATGTCGAGCACAAACTAGCGCCTAGGCTAGATTCAGCATGCTAACTCTAACAACATTGTCAGTAGGCATAGTCATGTAGGGTATTTGGATCTACCAAGAATGAATATAGTACTAATATGGTTAACATCCAAATACCCTACAGTCATACATGATAAGGCCTATTAATGATATAGGCTGCTGGTGTGGCTCTGTGGTAGCATAATTTAACGCTCGTGCTTATAAATCTCTTGATTGACTTAATTCTTGCCAACCGTAGGCAAAACTATTGAAGGACGATAAAGCTTAGTCTTCAAATATCAGCAAATGATACCGTATAATATTATGAAAATTAATTAAATTTTTGTGTTCAAATCAAACCAAATTATTCTAAAGTATATGCTTAAGTTAAGTATGTGATGTTGTATGCTTTGTAACTCTCAAATTAGGTCCAAGAAAAACAGAGTGATTGTTGATCTCATAGATGGATTGAGGATTATGTAATTGTGTTTGAATATATAGTATTGGAATTTAAAATAGAACATGTATGCTGCTACATAACTGGTACTGTATACCATCTCTTTTCAGGATGGCATAACCCATTGTTGTCTCATATTAAGATGAATTTACTAGTAGGGCCATATACAGTATTTTACAGTACCATAATTCTTAAACAACATTCACTACAGTCCAGCCCCCCCTCTTCCCCTCCTACATCCCCTAGCAAAGTATATGTGGTTTTAAGTCAAACTGTCCAAGGTCTTCACAGATGGTAATGAAATGCAACTAAGAATCTTCTACTTATCATTAAATTATCATTCATGAGCAAACTGCTTGTATTTATGTTAAACTTTAAGTGCTATAACTCACTATGACAACTTTAAATACCCTTGACAAGAAGTTCCTTCTGAGACTGACAATGTGTCAAAACAATGGACATGATGTAGAGGTTAATTAATACAAAGTTCACTCGTTGACTATATTGGAGGAAAATAGTATGCATACAGATATGTAGTAGGCCTACATAGCATCCAACTGGGGTCAACTGTTACAGTAGACCTCCACAGTAATTTAGTAACAAAATATCCTCCCAATTTTTATTTTGGGCATCCTTGTTTCATGTATACGTTTTTGCAAAGTACACTGATACATAGTTTCAAAATGGTTTTAATTAAAATCATGTGATTATTACCTTACATTGCATTAATTTAAATTTTTGTTTGTTTGTAGGTTGTTGGTCTTGAAAGAGACCCCCGACGCTAGCATCTTTCAACGACAATGGAGGCAACAACCCTCCATCAGATTCAGTCTTTCCCTTCCCACGCCCACGGTATCATACAGTCCACCACCGCCAGCGTGAGCCCTCATCCCACGGCACAGGACCTCTCAGCCGTACAGCAGCAGTATGCTAATGTCCCAACCTATTTCACTACTACTACTACCTCCCTTGAAGACAGTGCTGACAAGGCAACGGAAGCAAGCCAGTTATGTAGTGCCACTCAAGAAGCCAAAGATAGCAACACCAAAGACGATGCAAAGAACGGAGATGACGGCGGCGAGCCCGACATTGACATTTTCATCAGCAATGTCGTATGTACTTTTAGTGTGCGATGCCATCTGAACCTGAAGAGAATCGGAATGGAGGGTAGAAACGTGGAGTACAAGCGAGAGTCAGGGGTAAGAGAAGATAGCGCTAGTAGCCATTTAAACGGGTGCAGGTCCAATAGGGGGGAAATGGGGGAGGGGGGTTATGGACCAATGTACACCTCCTCATTGTCAACAGCAAAAAAAGAGTATTTAAATAGTAATAACTATTTAATATTATATCTAAAGTCATTCAAATAAATGGTATTAATAATAGTTGAAAATAGTTATAGACTTAATTTATATCAAAACTTTCCCACAGATTGCACCATTGGTTTGCCTAAAGTTCAATTCTTTTCTTTTTCCCGGGGAAAAGTTGGAGAAGCCCTCATACCACCTTACAGGGGGGGTCGGCTTCAATAACCTTGTAACCACCCGTCCTTTCTCTTTGGGAATCCTGCATCCCCAATCCCTGTTAAACGATGAGTAGTGATTAAAACTTTGTGTCATAGTCTTAAAATAAAGCCAAAACTTGAAATGAATGCAGGTCATAAAATGCTCTGTTCACGTTCATAATATTTCATATCATATTCAAATTGATAATTTATGTATGAAATCCTAATGATGGCCTTGGCTTCTTGTTCACAGCATGATATTCTTTGCATTGAAGTGTTTGCTATTTTTTTGTGAGCTTATCGTACGTGTCTAGTTATGTACAACATTTCTGTATGTACAAACAATACTGGGTACGAGAACAGGAAGAAAACAATACATTGTCTCTTTCCATTGTTATCATAGATCGGATATACATGTACAGTTTTATATACTTATATACTTTTCACAGCCGTCTCGGGTATTTA
Organism: Apostichopus californicus; assembly: GCA_020650975.1. NCBI lineage: Eukaryota > Metazoa > Echinodermata > Holothuroidea > Aspidochirotida > Stichopodidae > Apostichopus > Apostichopus californicus. The sequence continues at coordinate 23,012 of JAIPMN010006943.1, forward strand.
CAAGACAGGAAATGTTGGCATCCTCAGTCATGGATAAACATTGGCTACTGGCCAGCATTATTTGAAATCATCTGATCTTAACAAAAGTTTTCTGATATGAATGAAATATATATGTTTGAAATTATGTTCTTATCAAGACAAAGATATTTAAATTTGTTTGGCCGACAAATACCGTAACATAATGTTGCAGTATACTGTGTAGAAGACAGTGTGTGGGAAGTGCAAGGGCGTATTAGGTTGCTCTGTGAGAGAAATTTGAGAAACTGTTTATCCTGTAACAGTGCTGCTTGTTCTGTTTGTATGTCCAGGCATTTGAGGTCATTTGTGTGCCAAAAATATCGTACAATAAGGGGCTGCAGCCGTCTGTCTGGTTTTTGCCGTACATAGGGGACAGCTGGTTGTGTAATATTTCTCTTTATGTACAGCATTGTAGTATCCGGTTATGCTGTAGTAGTACTGTATTATGAGTGGGCAGTGTGCAAAACATTTCAAGGGCCTACAGTACCTGTTAATTAACTTTTGACACAATAGTACCTTCCACTCTATTTCAGTATTTTTTATCTGCTACTATTTGATATTTTAAAATTTCTTATTTTTATACACATCTACGTGTCATTTTTGTTATTCCAGAAAGTCCTGATGAAGTTGAGGAAGCCATACTGTACAGCTACAATATGGTCGTCCGGTAAAATCACTGTGACCGGTAACAGCAGGTAAATATTTGGCATCGATTGATCATTCCTTCAACCAGACTGTAGAGAGCAAAGTGTTGCTTGTACTGTCAGCCATAACCAGCCTACCACATAGTGTGGCATAGATAGGTTTGGCACAATGTCTCGGATTAAAATAAATCTAGGGCTGGACAGTAAGTTACTTGTCTCAATCTGTGAACCCCCCGCCCCCCCCCCCCACCTATCCATTTTGTATATGGCATCATTTGGCTGTTGCATAGTAGTTGTGGTAAACTCAAATCAGGCCTAACATCATTCTTGATTGCCCTCACCCTTCCCTAATCCAAGAAAAGGACAATGATAAAGTAGAAAAAAGAAAATAGAACTGAAAGCACACATATACTACAGCAAAGTGGTATTTTGTGACTTTCGTAGAGAAGATATGTTGAAAACAAATGTGCATTGTGCTCTTATCAACAGAAAAAGGGAGAAAGATTGAAATTGCAGTGCCATATGAGTGTCATCTAACTGTGGGCATCTTGTGTTTTCGAAAAAAAGATCATCTCGCTGAGCTCATTTTCTCACCTCTTCTCCTGCCCCCCTTGCTTACCCCATTCTCCTCTACTGTTCCTCATTTACCTTTAAATTGTTTTCATGGACCATTATTATGGTGCTCATGCTAATGTTCTTTGTCTCTTTGCATTTTAAGTGAATCAGATGCTAAAATGTGCGCCAGAAGAATAGCTAGGCTGCTGCAGAAACTGGGATTCAGGGTAAGGAAGTTTTGATTGGTAATTTAGAGTACTTGTACACTGTAGTAGTAGTACATGCTAAGAAGACCGGCCCATAATTTACATTCACTCTGTTATAAATAATGTTAGTACGCACAGTCGATATCTTTTAAAGCTATCCACGACACCAACCTTCGCTTAAAAATATTTTAAACCGTCTCTTCGGCAGGGGACTGGTTTTCCCCTCGCCGGGTTTTGCCGTAAGCAATATCATCTTTTATTTCAGTTTCACATTTTGAATACATGTCGGGAAGTGCAAGGAGGGCATGCATGAGATCTGCGAATTGGGTGCAATTGTATTGTTTTGCACAGAGTTGTGGTCTACACAAGCAAATAGTCTTGATACAGCCAAATTATCTCGCTGCCGTGTGAGAAAACAAAAATAAAAACCCGGAAATTATCTTCGATTGCGATTCATCTGTGGGCTGAGGTACGTCATTGGGAGGGTAGCCTAAGATGATTATTGAAATTTAGTCAACTGATGTGAGTGACATATATGATAAAATTATCGTGGTTTGTTGATCAAAGGGAGTTTTGGGTATGAGTAGGTAAACAATATCGTAGAGAAAAAAATAACAGGATGTGGATTTAAATGGGGGACGTTATTTTGATTACTTTACGGACACTGATTTAATTAACATTTCCTGAAGATGAAGGGTCACAGACAGTGGACGTAAGAGTACATCGGACACTCCCCACCCAAAGTTCCGTAGGCGGTTAGCTTTTTGGCAGTTGACATCCTGAAAAGAAGCCATTTGCAAAACTTTTTTTTTCTATTTTCGATTCAGGTTCATTTCCATCAATTTCAAGTCGTCAATGTTCTCGGGACATGCCGTCTACCTTTTGCAATAAGAATAGCACAATTTTCCGAAGGGCATACACAAAGTGCAAGGTATGGACATTATTTTCACCGTTTCCTTGCTCCCCCCCACCCTCTACCCAAACCTGTATCCTTGCTATCCTTGCATATATGTCGTTCACATGTTCTGGTGATATTTTTTGTCATTCCAAGAGTAATTTGTGGATAAGTTAGAAATCCACCTATGTGTTCAACACAAAGTTGGACCCAACACAGAAACGTAGGCTTTGGAGATTTCTGTCAAACTTGAGAGGAAAGGTTAGAGGAGGGGTCCGATGGACGGACAGATAAATTTTGAGAAATGAGCTATTGCTATATCGTACCTATACACATGGCTGCTTGCCAGGAGATAAGCGGTGTGCTACGGTTTTCTTCATTGCCTCTTCATTGTCAGCCAATAACGGTATTTCTTGTCTCATTTTCTTCCAGTTATGAGCCAGAAATACACCCAGCTGTGACCTACAAAATCAAATCACCAAAGGCAACTCTTAAAATATTTTCAACAGGAAGTATAACTGTTACAGGTGAGCTGAATGACTTTGCCCAGTGGTTATCAATATGTGACATATGTATGATTGTTGCTTCCCTTCTTACCCTCTTGTTTGGTAGACCTCGGATTGAGTGCAGTTGCAACTTTTTACTGAAGTGGGTGTGAAGTTTACAAACTATCGATGAATATGGTTGATGTGCATATTATGACGCATCCCCCCGAGTCTTGAAGTCGATAAAATTGCAGACATCTTTTTTCACAGAAAGAAAAATCCAAATCTTGTCTTGTCAGTGTGCATATGTGACATCACACTTTTTTGCTTGCAATTCACGTCTTGTTTAAAAAGTATCAATTTCTAAATGTTATTTGCAAATTGAACTCCTGGAACCCCTTTTTCTGCAAAACATAACACTCTATGCACACATAGTATAGACCCACAAGGAGGAACTGCTTGTTATGTAAAATAGTATCTACAAATGACATGACATGGAGCTGAAGGAACATTTTTTGCTATGTTATGATGGTTATTCTTCTGGTTAGTTAATCACTGATTGTTGTTGGTTGTCATTGAAGATGACGTCCTCTTTTGTTCTTTCTTTCCTCGGACACAGCGCCCTCAGTAGAAAACGTCCAACATGCTATTCACCATATCTACCCCCTCGTGGAACCGCACCAGATGAAGCGGATAGAGAAGAAACAGCCGGAGAAGAAGCAGCAAGACAAGAAGCAGCCAGAGAAGAAGACGGCAGAGAAGAAAGATAAGAGGAAACAGGACATTATAAGGGTGGGAGGGGGAGGAGGAGGAGGGGTTGAAAATGTTGTGGAAAGCGAAGATGACTTGGAGGAAGACCCTCTGGATAATGACGACGACGACGATGATGTTGATGAAGAAGAACCGATGGAGGAGGAAGAATGGGAGAGTGAATTATCGGACGACGACCTTTGACCCATACTCCAGCAGACTAGACGCAGAATAAACTCTTTGTTTGAGATCAGCTGTCTGTGAATGACTTGCAAAAAGTGGTCAAGACTTCAAAGTCTTTGAGTTTCTGCAAAAAATGCGTCTTCTTAAAGCGGTCTTTCGATTACGGTCCGACACGGTCACCGACGTATAACCGAACGTTTAACCGGGAGAGCTTCCTAGGGCCGCCATACGGGAGACCTTCGTTTATCGGCGAAGATGCACGAAATGAGCGTGAGATTGATAAGAGTGCTGAACGGAACGATCGCATCGGACGGATTAAAATTTTTACGAATGAAATAGTAGTTTGGTTTGTGAGAAGAACACAAGATGGTCTTCTGTGGTTTTGTACACACACGTCTTTTACAGCTGTGAATGTTTTTTCATCGTCTTCTATGTGAAACACCAAAGTCCGATTCGATAGTTTTGTATGTAGATATCGGTGTGAACGGTGAGCGCACTTACTAAAAGTGGTACCGATCTGTGGAATGACAAAGTTTGTGAAATGTACACCTGTAAAAGTGGCACCCTGTATGTCTAATGAATGGACAGTGGAAGGAGACACTGGCGAGTATTTACACAGTTTATTGCCTTTCATAGAAATTGATCGTAAAGCAGTTTCAGGTATTTTGTATCGTTCTCCTAACAATGGTTTGTTTTTTTTGGTTTTTTATAGACAATTTTCTACTTAAACTCTGTCGTGTCTGGCTGCCTGCGGTTATGATTGTTCTACGCTTATGACTTGACAGGTAACGCGGTACTTACTTAAAGGAGTGTGCTACCCTAGATATATCACTGATAAAAATGGTGATTCTGACATGGTGTTAATCACGGACGGGGGTCGGATTTATCGAAGTTAAAACCCTCCGTTATGTTTTATTACGAGATATTACGAGATAGAGACATTGTGTTGTGTTGGTGAAATTTTGGAAAATTCTTTTTCTTATAACACCCATTCTATGTTTTTTTTCTTTTCTTCTTCATGGGACACTGCAAGTCAAAACATGAAATTATTTCTAACCAATTTTTTAGTAACCTCCCCCTTCTATCAATTTACAAGAGTAACTAGGTTTCCACATCTTGATCAATGTTACAAGTATAACTTCTTCTTGCAAATGTCAATTGAAAAAAAAAGTTCTGGAAAAAAAATAAGCAAAATTTAAAGGCCCTACTCTGTAAAGGAAGTATTGTGTTATGTTTGAGATTTGCTGTTGCTTCATACACAGAAAATGTTGTTCTTATATATGGTATATATGGTAAATGAGGGACACAAAAATGGGCAGAAATGCAAGCTAATTGTCACTAATCACCAGGTGAGAGCTCTGTTGCATGTGAAGAAATAGTTCATCACACTGTGAGCTCCATCAATGGTTTATTCACTTTCCAACACTTTTTATTCGGTCAATACTGACCCTGGGAAAATGTATTGTCTTATTAAACAAGAAAATGAATTTGATGATGCAATTTTGGAATATTTTGATTTCCAAAGGAAACCATAATGAACTGATGGACAATGGATCAATTGTAGCTTGTATTTGTCGTTAACATTTTTGTGGTGATTCTACACATTTCAGCATTAGTAGATAAATTGGAAAAAAGAAAGATATCAAAACAAATTCTGCATTGCTGTGGAAGCCGATTCGTTACCGGGAAGTCTGGCTCGTAGCAACTACAGATTTGTATACATGTAATAACCAAGTGGCAAATTTGTAAGACAAGGCCTAAAATTTAAACTCTAAATGGATTTTTATGGGATATTCTAAATGGAGACAAAGATTTCTTAAAATAAAGAAAACATTGGAAAAAAACTACAAAAATGTTGAGATGGAAAAAAAATTGGCACTACTTGGACACCTTTTGCACAGTTTTTGTATTTGCCTTGTGTTGGTCAACGTTATTCTTTTTCAGACAAATTGACGGATAAAAGTTGTAACTGTTTCCAGTAACTCATAAAATTGACAGGGTGTATAAACAGACGAGGAGCTTTTACGGCTCATATCCACAAGGAAAATTGTTAACTTATTTTGATAGGACTATTTATAAAGTAGGTGACCATGTTTTGTTTTTTTCTCAAAGGGTGTGAATACAATGTGTAGAGAATGTCACCATTGTAAACTAAACCTTTAACATTTGACTATCTTTCCTTTAAGATAAGAAACATTGGAATACGGAAATTTAATAGAACATTGTACTTTATACTACTCTACTCTAGCGAGTCCAGCAACACCAGGATGGTTGGGTGTATAATTGTTGTAATTATAAATACTATTTAAATCTCACTTTTTGAACGTGTAATTAGCAAAGTTATCAGATTAAACACCATTGTCAAAAGGTCTGACAGGCATATCTCAAATCAGAGGTAAAGCTCTCAATAATTTAATTGAAATGAGAGCTTTTTTTTTTTTTTTTATCACAGAAAAAGACATACATAAAACAGGATAAAATTGGCTTAACACTTTTGGTTAATTTTTTTTAAATATTACTTTTGAAACTTATGACATATGACAGTTGATAACACTTGGATGAACTTTCCTAGCTATAGTGTGCTATAATTAGAGCCAATAAAGCCAATCTTTAAGTACCATGGAATGGATTATGCAAAGATTAAGTGTGTACTGATTTGTCTCCTGTTGTGCGATAGGTTCACAGGGCGTCTGTACATTTGATTTGTTTCATCCAAACCCTCGTTCCTCCCACACATTGGGGTGGGTGGGGAGGGGGCATCACCTCTGCAATTTAAGAGAATGGCTGTCACTCAGGCATTATTATGGCTTTTGAGAGAAACATTCACATCTGAAGAAGTGTGTGACAATATCTAGCATGTGCAGTGACATGTAATCATTTCCAAATTTTTAATTATTATTTTTTTTTTTTAATTCTATGCTTCATTTCTGTGTTTTTTTTTTTTAATATCCTTATTTGAAGTATAAGAAAATTTCAGTTTTGTTCAGTTCAGCATTGTTACAAAAGAGAGACAAAAGTTAACTTTCAATGGAGTGAGAAAAAAGAAAATGTTGAAATAAAAAAACACGTCAAATGAATGAACTCTTGCGTGTTGGTTAGATCCGTTTTTTCTTTCGAAAGTCATCACGAAAAGTCCCCTTTTTTTAACACAGGTGAAATAAATTCTTAGAGTACTGTTTGTGATACACGGACCAAATTCCGAGAGCCTTTACGTTAACAGTTAATGTGGCATCGGTAGTTAGACTTATCCAAGTCTCCTGCCAGTGTGGCGTTATAACCATGACAACCAAAAGATGAGGAGAAAAGACCAAAACCCGAGTCTGTCTTCTGTTTGGACGGACTTCTTGTTTCAACTTGGTTTTTATGGTAATATTTACATACAAACACACATCTTAATTTAGCATAGCACACTATTACAGTTTTGCAGAAGTTAAGATACATATGAGACCAAAGTGAAAGTAGAAACCCTTCTAAAGCAAATTGATGATGCCTTTCAAACTGTTGTTTACGTTACATTACCATAGAAATATATCCACAATTAGATAGTAGTTTTTTGCACCGGTTTTGGTCCTGACAACCAAAGACATTGTTACTTTTGAGTGAAAACATCAGAATTATGCATCAATTTGGTACATCAAAAGAATCAACCTTCGAGATAGATGGTGAGGACTGACAAATAATTACTCTAAAAGAAGAAAGAAGGTGCTAATCAGACCTTGCCTGAATGAAACACCATCAGCAAGGTAGTATTGTTCACTCAATAGGGTCACCATGAAGGATTCTACGGAGTATGAAAATCTGATGTTATAAAGTACTGTGGGACTGCATGTGGAAAACTTCAAGTGATGTGCAGATACCTTTACATTCGATTCATGCTATGCCATCTAGTATCACACACATTGAGTGTCATTATACAAATAATGAATGGTTATGAGTGCAATAGTGCAAATATTTCATGAGTTGAAAGATGGAATGTTCCATTCAACGAGGCGCAGCCGAGTTGAATGGAACAAATTACATCTTTCAACGAATGAAATATTTGCACTATTGCACGAATGGAAACCATACATTATTTGTTTTATACAACACCTTCAAATTTGGATATAATTGGATGTAAAATGCACTCATGCAACAGATTGTTTTGAACAGACAGGTTTCTCTGCTCTCTTACCATTGAAAAAAGTGCTATCAAAAATGTATAACACATGGTTCTATTTCATAGAGTGCAATAGAGCGGATTTTGCATGCAATCGACGAGCAATTGACCAATCAAATGGCCGGAATATTATTAGGTGTTGTATAAAACTGACTATCACATAAATGTGAAATCAATTATCACACTAGGCTATTAAAGTCTTTTTTGTGTAGGGACGATTACTCGTCCCTGCAACGAATAGCTAAAGCAGTCAAAACGTCAAGGAGACCGAAAGTAAGGGTGAGGTGTGGTAACTGCTCTACCCGCCCTTACCTCCCTCTATTTAGTTACACGACACATCACATTATCATCACAAGTTCCAGCCAGCAGCTTGCAACATTTGGTAGGTCCAACTATTACCATGATCAAAACATTTTTGAAACGGTAGTTCATGGTACTAGTAATGTGCTCGCAGACTTAAGTACTTACTTGTACTTAGAGTACAATATTTAATACTTGTACTCAAGTAGAATATGTGGTACTTGAGTCCAGAGTGACTGTTGCACCTTCCTCTAAACACGAAACTACACAAAACAACATACAAATACAAAAATATTTTTAGTTGCTCACCACATCCTTTTCATAACTCGATACAGCTGGCTTTTCCTTGAAGGATGCCCCTCCCCCCTGATACGAACAGGAACACCTAGATTACATCGTATCGGTATTTGAACATGAGTCTGAACATGTCAGTACTCCAGTTCTTTGAACGTTCGGTACATGTCTGTTCACTTGGTCCTTTGGCAGCTGTCTAAACATGGAATAACTTTCAAACGTAAAAGAATTGACAAACATTTCACCAACGACAAATCTGCAAATTACTGGATAAAGAGCACCCGGCCTATAGTAGTAAATGGTTTACAAAATATTCAGCGAAAAAAGTACACACGACTTGAGTTACCGACTGGCAAGTGAAGAATTAAGCAAGTATTAGATATGTATCTGATTGTCTAATAAAGAGAAAAAAACACAAACTTAAAACAGAGAAATTTAAGCCTCTTTTCAACCTTCAGAAGGTCAGCTTTCAAAATCCCCACCTACCCACCCACTTAACCCCCCCATCCAACCCCCCTGCCTCCTAAGTTTCAATTATCAACATATTGACAACATCTCTATTATCCAAAGCCATAATGTGTATATGAAACTGTGGGCTGAAGTTTTAATATTTATTGAGTGATTAAACTAAATACCAGCTGAATGTCATTTCATGAGCTATCATATAAGATATATTTTATATCATATATCCATTCACACAGTTACTGATCATGTTTCAGAGGAAGAAAAAATAAACCTCCACTTCCACGAACCTGTTTAATACACATTGCCCCCCCCCCCCTTTCTGCATGAGAAATTGCCTTAATTAATACCTTTATTTCAAGTTTAATGTTGCTGTTTGTGACACACAGCCATATCCAATGGCCGTGGGAATAACACTGACACCAACTTAAACAACAAAACCTTGGCTAATCATAATATTATTCAGGTAAGTTGTCGCTTTTCCATGTAATTAGAGAAATCTGAAGTGATTATACCGGTTCTAACGTAAACCACGATTGTGAAAGTGACTACAAGTTTTAATTTGGTTAACCTTTCTATTTTTTTTCTGGAGAATTTCGATCATCTTTGTCACCCTTCAAATTTTACAGCTTCTAATTTTCTTGTTTTTGAATCATCTGGCTTGAATTCACAACCAGATTCTTTACACAAGTGTAAGTTGTGTCAAAGGTTATGTGTAACAAAAACAACAAGGGGGATGAAGGGTTTGTGGTCTGCAGTGCCCTATGTCACATAAAAAAAAAAAACATTAGCTGAGATGGTGGTCAACAATTCCAGCTACTGGACGAACCAGAAATGGCAAATTATTCCAGCAAGCAGACAATATGCCTCCATGAGGCCGAATGGATGTGATGTGGATTGGACAGTGTTTTAGCCACCTTTTTTTTGTCATGCAAGAATGGTAGAGGTCCACCCCCTCCCCCTTTCACTTACTACTTAATGGTTAGATGTCTAAAAAGTGAAATAATTTTCTCCACCAAAATTTAATGATATCTCTTTCAAGGCGCTTTTGAAGTGTTCCACGATATCAGTGCTATATAAATACTGATTGATTGATTGATTGACTATAAGGTTCGAATCTGGATTGTACCCCTGTGAACAATATTCAAGATGATACACATTCACATGGGTTTTACAAACTGATAGATAATATAAAGCTCTTACCATCACAGAAAGTACAAAGAAAGTACATAAAATTAGTAGAAAACAGTACAAACTTGAGCCTCTTCAAAGTCTTCACCAAACAATAACAACATCAACCAGGTCCTTACCGTTAGATCAACACAGATAAATAATAAATAATATGTTTACACGTTAAATCCGGATGCAAGGTCTTCCAAATATCAAAGTATCAAACATTGCAAGGTTATGTTGTCACTGCTGTTGCTTGGATCAAAGTTAACAACAATCTTCCTGTAAACTCCCACCCCACCCGCAGGGCAACTGGTACGTCACTAGGATTCACCAATCATTATGAAGTGTTTAATAAACCTGTATGACTGTTACAGCTAGCACGCTAAGTAGCAGCAATTAGATATAAAAACCTTAATATAAGCACATTTTTTGCCATTCCCCCCCCCCCTTTTTACATCCACCGAATCGGATGAATTATTAACAAAGTTGAACCCCCTCGCATGCAAATCTTGGCACTGGGCTACGTAACAATTTCTTCGAAAGTGTCGATCGCCAAGGGAAATGTCAAAGGTCATTCCAGAGCAACTGGGACGGCTCCAGAGGCTGCGACTTTGTCGTCAGATCATTCAAATCTACAACTTGGCAGGAGAGAGTTCTCTATAAAGAACGGAAATAAAAGCATTGATTTCATGTTAATTACGTGTTAATTACATGTTAATTAAGTCTTAGGTTATAGACGATATTTATGACAGATAATAATCTTTCCGATGAATCTAACAGCACATTTGCATTTCAAAATTCTATGCCAGGTCTAGGTATGCCATACCTAATGTACATACTTTGCTGCATACTACGGAAATTATAAATGTAACATTCAGGGTTGGTTCTCTGGTTTTGGTCTATTTTTTATGAGTGATTGATGACTAGAAACTGTGAATTGTCAAGGGTTACTTCTAAAGGAGACTTTAACAAATGTTAATGAATGTTAAATATCCTGGGTTAGGAGACATCTCAAAATCTTTTTTTTTTTTGGTCTCTTCCTAGATTTCACTTTGCATAATAATAAGAAGTTGGTATGATGTGATTGGTCAAAAGGGTGTTGAATATGTTAAATAAACCTTGCGAGTTATTCTCAGTGGTAGAACGATGGGTTGCTCAAGGGAGGATGGAATGACTTTTTCCAACCTTTCCTTTTCATGTTCAGCGAAACGCTTCAACACACTAGTTGCTTACATCAAACTTCAGATTGCAAAAATTTGTAACTAAAATACTGCCAATTAGGTAAAATGATAAAATTACCATTCTCCATCACTTTGGGGATCTATTGAAATAAAACAATAATTAGTGTTTAAACGGCCTATTATCCGTCCAAAGAGGAGTTTTACTAGCTCAAAAACTGAACAGATGTTCTATTCACCAAACGAACACATCTCTCCTACAGTGTACAAACGTACATATTGTTCGTATTTTGGTACATTTTTTCCCCAATTTGCTGTTTGGACAACCAAAAAGTAAGCCCCGGTTGTCCCGAAAAATGCTTACAAAATTTGAAGGGATCATGAACTTAAGGAATACACTATGCCCAGTGCTGTACCAATTGAGCACTCCAAGTCTTAGGTTCAAGCACAATCTGTTTTAACTTCCATATTTTTTTTTAGAAATAGATGATAACATGAACATGAACAATCAAAATTACATAAAATTTACGATGTGACTTTAGGTGGATCAAGGACACCCCCCCACCCTCCTCCCCTCCCCTCATTTTATTTGATACAACCAGAACGTGGTGGGATAGGGTCTTAAGAGAATAACAAATATCTTCATCATTTCTTTGCTATCATTTTAAAGTACATGTTTTTGTTTGTTGCAAAATCCATTTCCTTTTCATCGAGTATAAGTTGAGTCTGTATTCAATATGAAAAACAAAACTCAAAGTCAAAAAAATTAATTAAGAATAACAATCTTGCTCTGAAACCGGCTAAAATATGGGAAGAAATGTGACAATCCTTCGGCTTTGACGTTTTAAACAAAACATCGACTTCCTAAGATGTTCATTGACACCTCCATGAAAAACACTTCTCGACAGCTGTGTTTTCACAAGCAGCGGGCCACATTTACAGATCCTGGAGGTGTGCTTGCATATTCCACGGTATAAATAAACAAAGTGAAAAAGAAAACAACCTCTATGCTCTTAATAGTCCAAATTGTTTGTCGTGGAAAATCTTTTCCAGCAAAGAGGGGGTGACCTCGGTGAGAGTGTGGTGCTAAGTAAACTGACTGGTCAGTCAATACTCAAGTTTCCTCGTGAATACGTAATTATCTGTCAATAGACTCGTCCAATCGCAGGACAAAGATGATAGCATGACAACAGAATTTCATGACAATAATTTGACACGTGGAAACAGGCAGTCGATTCAAACTTGCCCGGTTAATTTTATTCGTATTTCCTTGTTACGTTGTAACCATGGCAATGAAGGGGACACAACCACACCTATCATGGTCTGTGCACATCACAGAGATCTAGCTTTGTGAAAAACGACTCCCCCAAGAACAGCCTAGAAATATCTTCTGTTTGGGAGATATTCTGGCTTGAAAAAGCCACGAATTACAGTGTCTGGGACCTGTCATATCGTCCCTTGTTTCGCCTACTGACGAAAGGAATATCATTTTAGTTTGTTTTTACGTAGTGACGAATGATTTTGAAACATCTATAAGCCCTATATTGTTCTGCATTCTTTAAATTTATAATGACAATAAAATATAATTTTTGTTGTATGTAACTTAAAACTAGGAGACAGCTTAAAAAGATATTATTTGTGATCAAAACTTCAGTTGCAAATCAGTGAAATAATTTTTTTTTTTACATCTGTCAGTACGCAAAAGAGGGGACGATATTGTCAATCTGTGACGTCATAGTGCCACAAGGTTCTGAACCTGTTCATTTCACTTTTCATATTTTCAGGGTGGAATGTTAAGACCGTATTGACACTGAAAACAGTAAAACGATGACATCATTCAGTCACATCAAGCCTTTTAGGTTCAAGATTTTAGGTTTCCAAAACCGATCTCCATCCCTTACACTAAATAAAGAAATACTTTAAAAAAAAAAAAACCTATTAAAAAAAAAACTTAAAAAAAACCCTTGATGCACATGTGGCTTGATGATGTCAAATTTAGACTTGCCTTGTTTTTGAAGAAACACTAAAAATCTCTGATATCTCCCGAATGGAATAAGATTTTTCTTAGCTGTTTTGAGGAAGTTTTTCATTACAGCTATTATCTCTATCACATTGACCAGTAATGGTGGCTTGGTTTGTGTCTCCCTCTGTTAAGCTCAGTGGTGTTCCGTTTCGACCAAACATATTGACCGGTGAACGGTAGCGAAATTTCGCACAAAAGAAAAATCTCTATGTACACAGTTGCATACGTACATCATACTATCAAAGGTATCCATGAAGCAATATAATGCCTTACCAGAGGAGAACTTGACCTTGAGCGTGACATCACCAACTTTTGTCCAGGGCTGGCAATCGCCTGGGGTGCACTGTACCTTAGAAAGAACATCAGAAAATTTCTCTTATTTTTTTTTTGTATAGAGGTTCTTTTGTAACGAAATAATATTCCAAAACAGAAAAAAATGCCTGATGACCCCCCTCCCCCCTAGTCTGTTAAAGACATGTTCAGCTAGGAGCAGTAATACCCCCCCCCCCCACTTGTGGTGTGATTACTCAATCTCCATGGATACCATATATCATATTTTGCACTTCTTCAGAAGTGTTACAATATATGTGATCTTTCTACAAGATTATAAATTAAGAATTACTTTCCTTTATATAAGTAGCACATTGTTATTCTCTATACTACCATTTCTTTTTGTGTTCTAATGGGTATATTACAAATGGATACAGGTTTTTTACAAAAAAGAGATCTTGCAGCATGTAAACAGTTACAGGTCTGTTAGTATCTTTTACCATGTTTACAACCAAAAATCATGACCAGCTTATAGAAATATTTTCAAGATTATATTTGGATTACTGGAAAAGAAAATGGATTTTTTTGTGGTGGGGGCCTGAGCTTAATACCTGCAATGTTTAATTTATGTAGGCAGGACATGTTATTGTCTCATAAAGTGATATCTTTTCCATTCTGGCTGTTATAAGGAGCAACAGGTATATCATCTTCTGGCAGCTTTTCAATGAAACTATGTGTTCATATATCAGCTTATTGGTAAATTAGAATCTCTTATTGGCCACACCTTCCATAGTCAAAGAAGGCACTTCCCCTGTGTGGCCCCTCCCCCCTAGTGTGTTAAAGACATGTTCAACTAGGAGCAGTACTCCCCCCCCCCCCCTGGTGTGATTAATCCATCTTCATATATACCATAGATCATTAGAATTTACCACGTATTATTATAAAACTTCTCTGTAAATTCATACACAGATTTTCATTCACACAAATGCCTAAATATTAAATTGGTTCATCCATTCCAGCCCAAACCTTACTAAATAAAACTTGTTTTTTAAATAATCACTGGAACCTGATCAAAATATATAGACCAAAGTCTGGTTAAAACATCAAAACTGGTATAAACTATTACAGAGATAATTGCACTACCATGTCCCAATATAAATACACCTGCAAATCACGAAACTATATATATAGCAAGTCATGAAAAATGGTGATATCGCTAAGGTTACTAGAAGAGTATCATCTGCAGAACCTTTTGGAACTTCGTGTTTGTATAGCAGCACGTTTATATTTTTTTACTTTGAATAGAAGCAACGGGAATACCTGATGAGTATTTGTGAATAAACAACAGTGTTGTTACAGCAGTGTGGGATATAAGTAAAAGTTGCTATATTTTACAAAATGAAGCATTTAGACCATTCTGAATATGATTTCATCATTTCTGCAGCTCATTACTGTTTCACCGCTGATTTAATTTATGTAAGTGGTGGTACGCACTCACCATGTTAGGATGCCATCCAGCCAGAGACTCTATTGTATGCAGCAATAGCCTAACTTTGGGTTAATTTGAAAAGCAGACACACACCATTCTTAAAAAGCTGCAGTTTGAGTGATGTTGTAAACTTGTAATATTTCTGTCTCTTGACAAAACAAATAAGTGATGGGTACAGTCATTGGGGGGAATGACCGACAGTATAAAAAGAAAAAAAGAAAAGAAAGAAAATGCTTCCTGGTCCAGGTCATTAACTACCTGATCCAGAAATTCGTAAAATTCACTAATGTCATCCTCCATTTTCATTTGGCGGCTCTTAACTCTCGAATCATTGACAGTTTAATCCAGTACAGAAGCTTTCATGTCCCCAAGAGTGAAAGTAAATTTCTATTTTTGTTTATTTTTCATTGGCAAAACATTCAAATGTTTGCCAAATACCATCGTTGTTATTGATGTGATTTTGGAGCAATAAACAAATAGATCATGTTTCAGGTTCCTTTCCTCTCCTTAAAGTGATTTTTAGAGGAATTTCCTCCCCCCCCACTCATTAATAAAAAAAAACAAATTATAATATGAAGGATTTATGAGGCATCAGGACATTTTTCTAATATAAAAGACTTTCCTCACAAAGAAGAGAGAGAGAGGTAGGGGGGAAAAAAAAAAAAAAAAAAAAAAAAAAAAAAAATGAGCATGAAACAAGGTCTTAAATCAAAGTCTCTTCATAATCATATCATATCCTCAACTACTCTGTATTGAAATGACAAAAACAATTAAAGCAGCAAATGCCGAATATTCTTCTTCTTCGTTAATCTGTATGTTAACAAATCATGTCCTCCACACGAAATGTACAAATACCCCAAATTTGTATAATAAATCTTAACTGGGGAATGCAAACCCTTGGAAGGATAAAAAGTAGTTCGGTATAATTTGGAGGGGTCTAGGATCAAACCAAATACAGAAAAGGTATTCACATATGAGGGTTAATGAACTAAACGGCTAAAATAATAATAACAAAATAAAATTTAAAAAAAATATATATTAATAAAAAAAATTAATAAAAAAAATCATAACTAAAAGAAGAAGGCCACTGCACCTTTTTAAAATTCTGCTCGCTAACACTACTGGAGGTAGCAACTACTACAGAATTTTAAGCTCGATACTGCAGAGACAGTCTAAAAGTGTGACTATAAGAAATCTAAGAGGGTCAGAAAAGTCGTTTGAGTGGGTACCGGCAGAGTGAAGAGAAGCAAGCAAAGAGACCAAACTAACTTGTTAGATATGTTAACCCAGAGCTACAGCTATGCATACATGCACTAGGGCAGTAAAGCCATTGAAATGCGATTTTTTGTGTTAGTAGTTGAAACATTTTCAATTAAAGGAGTAGTGTCGTTTATATATATGTAGAAGCCATGCAGACTGCCTGAACAGTCTCTCTCACATACCAGGAGTTGGAGAAACCAATTTCAAAATTCGTTTCATGTCATGTAAGCTTGGATGGAAAGAGAACAGTCATAAAAAAAAGGAAAAGAAAAAAAAAGGAACATTCAAATTAAATCGGCCGACAGCGATGATGATAAATAAGACGAAGAGAATAGAAAAGAGAAAAATGTAACATAACGACTTTGATGCCAAAATGCTTAGAAAGGATAAAAAACCAAACCTGAAAAACTAAGCTGATATTTAACTACATGTCTTAATTTAATGAACAAATTCGCTACTATACCACTAATGATTCATGCAAATTCAAACTAAATTTAACTATTTATCAAAAAAAAAAATCTTGACTTGGAAGGTATGAAGATACATATTATAACCATTTACTTATATTTTTTTTCTCCCTACACTGAAATTGTTTGCGGGTAGAGATTTAGAAGTTTGCTATTAAGTTATTGATTCACACTCTCAAACACTTACAATGTGTTGAAAGCTGGGAATTCTAGGTGACCATACTCGGGCCCTCTCAAGTTTATAACGTTTACCATCACACAAGCGTTATCAGTAGATGAACAGAATGTTACCAGTTTTTTTTCCTCTTCTTTTGAGGCAACATTCTCAAGAATGTAGCACAATATGTTGAAAGTTTGGATTTCATGGTTTATCAAATATATATCCTTATATTTGACCTGTATGTTTATTAAAACTTAGCATTAAAAACTATCGAAAATGAATGGCAAATAATATCAATTGGCAAATTCGATCCATTCTATGTTAAGACCATGAGGAAAGTGCTCCCAGGGTTTAAGGCTTCCTAAGAAAACATTTTGGCAATACGACGTCATGCAAAACAGATTTCTCATTTCTCAAAAAATGAATAAAAACAAGGGAAAACGAAACAAACAAGTTATCACAAACATCCTTGAAAATTAATCAAACGCCTTGACCTTCTTCTACTTGAACCAGCTTGACTTCAAAGGGGGGAAATTCCCTCTCCTTTCAGAGCCCTTAATTAAAATGAAATGCCATCCCCCCCCCCACCCCCAAGCAATATTTAACTTGTACAATATCAAATGACAAACTGATTTTTTATAAAGAATTGATAAAAAGTTGAACTCTCTGTTCATAGGACAGTAACTAAATATAAAAACGTAAAATGTTACAAAATTCTGACATTTTACATTATTAAATCAAAATCTGTAACCATAACACAGTGTGTGCTTGGAGCTAAAATTAAACTACTGTAATATATTGCAAACTTTACAAGAACTATTCAGCTCATATAGCTATAACTGAGGGTGCAAAGGGTTTCCCATTGAAATAATGTCCTAATTATTCACAGAATGAAATAGTGTATAACTACATGGTGTTTGGACATGGAAGAAAGATGTTTCCAAAGATGACCCTAAATTGAACAACAAGATGACAAATTCTCCTAACTAGCAGAGGAAGGGGGAGTGGTGGGTGGGAAGGAGGGAGGGATGGGGTTTCATGTTTCTTACCTTCTTAGAGAAGCAGATGATGGGCTAGGTTCAAGTGATTTGCATGTGAGGTTAGGATAGACTGAATCTCCTGTAAGTGGAAAGAGCAATATGACTTAATTTTTAGACCGATTTTTGCCAATAATCTGACAAATTGAATGTAACTTTTAAAGAGAGATTAAAACAGAAACAGTGAATTTATCAGCAATATAAGGTTAAGGACCCAGGGGAGTTCTTAGATGATATCGTAAGATATGTACCTACATAGGAACATTACTCATCACATGAATGTGCTATAGTCTCTTGGTTCAGTTATGGCTGCCCCCACCACATGCCCACCTGCCCCCCCCCCCAGACAGCTGTGCCTCCTAAATTAACTACCATCATGTGCAAACAAAAACTTCAAAATTAAGTTACAGGAGTTACACAGTGCCCCTCCTTAAACTGCTGGTGCACCCTCCGACTCAAAATTCCTGACTATGGTCGGGTCTGGTTCGGAGGAACATGCATGACCTTTGACCCAACAATTTATGAATGGAGTATTAACGAAAACACTCTGCATCAATTGCACGATGAGATGGGTAGGTGGTGCCATGAAGGGGAGGGGAATAGGGGTACATAAGGGGATGGGTAATCTTAAATCTGCTCACCGGGGTGGGGATCTGACAAACTGCTATTCAACAGTCGTTGCTGTATGATACGATCCATGTATCCTGTATTGTAGAGCTTGTCTTCTTGACTCTGTGGAAGCTGCTCTTGGTTTTTCATCTTTGGCTTGTGAATTAAGTGGGATTGTTTCCTGTTTGGACTGTGGGATAGGCTTCTCCTCTTAGGGACGGAAGACTTCTTAGGATGCTTTGGTAACACATTAGATCTAAAAATGCCAATACAGAAAAGCATAAATAAATGTCACCATAATAATACATAAATAAATAAAAAATAAAATAAAATATAAGGGAAAAAAACACATCTTCATATTTAAGAGAAATGGAACACAATGATTTGAATAAAGCCTTTGAGGGGGTATGGGTCTGATTTATATATACTAGGCAATACATGTGTTTCTAATGCACAAAAGTGAAATGCCTCCACTTTATGAAAAACTGGTTATCATTGCAAAATACCTCATTTTCAATTTGATGTGTTCGGAAGTAATTAACAGGATACCTCCTTCCTGACCCAATGTTCGAGTCGCAAAGGATTTTCGATGGGTTGTGAGACCGTGTCAGAAATCACAGAAAAATTACAACTACTCTTTATTCAAAGCATCGTAATACTAGACAAGATGTCCCCATGTGCAATCCAAGATCAATGTAGTTGTGGCAAGGAAGCAGAGCCCCACACCCCCTCTCCCCCCTCCCCTTCCCATGAAATTTAGCAACCACATTTCAGTAATAAATTTTTGTAATAATAAATAGGGTGAGGGACTGGGGATCATCAATGAATCATCAGCTGAATGTCAAAAAGTTTGGCTGGGTCATGGCCTACAATTATTATCAAACCGCTGATATAAAGGGCACACTACTTGGGATTCTCAGATTCTGTCGTCACAAAAAATTGGATGCAAAACTATTTATCAAATCTGTTAAAGATTAATATCAGCTTACTGAGCAGGTTCCTGTTTGGTATTATTTGTCTTGCCGTGCCTCATCTGTAAATTGCTGTTTTTTCTCTGGATGAAAGATCTGAACATTGATTGATCCTTATGATGAGTACTGCCGCCACCCACCGGTTTGATTAACTGCGTGGTCTGCAAATGGTTATTTAATATGAGGAGAATTATCAAAGAAATAACAATGCCAGACTGTAAGGACTTAAAACAAAACTGTAAACTCAAAACAATTCATACCCTAGCACATTTCGGTGACGGTTGTGCTTTTCTGTAACATTTACAGAAAATACAAAGAAAAAACATGCGACAAAGTAACACAGAACAGAGTAAGAAATACATAGGACATAGTCAAAATACATAGGACATAGTCAAAATATATAGGACATCTAGTCAAAATACACAGGACATAGTCAAAATACATAGGACATAGTCAAAATACATAGGAGATAGTAACAACACAGAGTAAAACTGCATGCCTGATGACACTATCCTAACAGGATCTTTTTCAGTCGCAATTCTTTTTTCTCTTTTTAAGTTCGTCTCTTAAGATCTCGCTAGAATTGAAAGGTGAGGCCCTTTAACCTTTTTATATATTTACCTACAAAGGCTTTCTTTTACTATAGATAAGCAATTTGTCAACAAGGAGGAACACATCAAGAATTAACTTGATTCTTGAAGTTTAAAATATAAAGAAGACAACAAAGTCAGAGTATAAACATAGCAAGTTATTGAACCAGTGATTTCATTCCACGCACTTCACATTGTTATTATTAATGATAGACGAGGGTAGAGTCCATCCAGTTCAAATGCTATGCAAATAACTGTGGTACTGTGAGGGCAGCATTCTGGGTCACAAATTAATCATACAGTAGTAATGTCAAAGAGACATTAACAACAGCTGAAGCACATAATATTCATAATTTTGATGACACTAATTTTTATAAGTTAGTCGCTTGCTATTTTCAAAAAAGAAACATTTTCCAGTGAGAGCTAGGTTATCAAATTTTCTTTGATCTATTTTGAGTATGTGCGTCGGGTAAGAAATACAAAACTTTTCAAGTTTATTTCACCAATTTTGTCATGAATATAAATTCTATACATGTGGAAAAAGACAAGGCGAGAATGTTAAATTATTGTGCAAGAGATCTGAGGGCAAAAATGATAGATAGCTGTTAAGACGTTCACTATCCAAGCATAAATACTGCATCAATCGCTCAATTACTTAACAAGATGTAGCTTAAAATTTGTGAGTTTATTCAATATTTTGTTGAATGTCCAGTCTGCAAGGCTGCAATCTATCCTGAGACTCTCAAATATTAAGGAACTTGTTAATTAGCGATAGTTTGTTACATTAATTAACAAAATTCCTAACTCCTCCTTAAAAGATAACCTGTTATTTTCTTACTTTACTTATCATAGACATTCACAGCAGACAAACCAACCAGAGCATGGCAATATTTGCATACAAAAATCTGGGTGGAAGGTTAGATAGAAGTTGTCAAATTGCCAACAGCTGGTTAATACCCTAACAATCTATAAACTAGCTTTTCACTTGAGTTAAAAAAAATGAAAAAATGAATCTGACAGTACACACAGAATATAGTTTAAACTGAGTTGTCTGTAAGTTTCATGCATAATGACCTCATAAATATTCATGTACAAAGATTGCCTTACCATCTGAGGTACCTGCATCACTACTTTGCTCATGGGCCATTGTGTTAGTCGATTAATGTGCTGGTAAGTATTGCGGAGAGCAAACGCAGAGTGAGGGCGCTGCAGAACATTCACTGCTCCAAGGTGAGACTGTATAACAAGGGTTAACAAGCGAGTAGTAGGTGCATGCAGAAACGTGAGGGGGATAAAACAAATTGCTGAAAGTGGCAGAAAAGGACTGAATAAACACAAGTTTTGTAAAAATTTTTACAATATTCAGAAAGGTTATAAGAACAAGCAGTTCATAAACTTAAAAGATTTAAAACAATTAAAACACTTAAAAAAAGGAAAGGTTTAAAACAACCTTAAATAATATTTTACCAAGGGATTACATTCTTAAATTGAATTAGTTGTTCCTCTTTGTCACAAATGAAGAAATGCAGCAAACTTTGGACAGGAGAAATCATATGAATGCATTAAATCTGTATAAATGTTTGCTAGTACACTAAAGCAAAGATTGCCATTGTAATAGTCAGTACAAAGTACTATGTACCTTTTCTATGGGATGTATGATCTGAGAGTTGTTGTGTTTAGTTGCATACTGCCCTCTATCAGGGGAGGACATGTTTATTACACGACAAAAATGTTGGGGGAAATGAATCAGTCAAATAACAGGCATACTGCCCTCTATGGGAGGAGGACATGCTTATTACATGACAATTAACATGGGAAAATAAATTATTCAAATCACAAGAGGAATCTCTTCTCCATCTTTACATAATATAAATACAACAAAAAGTACAGTAAAGTGTTTAGAACTTTATCTGTGATTGTGTTATTTTTTGTTCCTACAAAAGGTGCATTGTTGGATACTGGTAGTGGATAATCCAGGATAATCAAGGTAAAAGAGATCTGGGAAATCCATGGATTAATGTACCTTGATGTCAAGAACTAAGTTTACCATGACTATACCAATCTCACATCGGGATCTTTCATACAACTTGTTACTTGTACGAGTCTCACCAGAAACATGGATGCAAACTTGAAAATGTTCGTTGTGGTTCCGTAGTATGAGAGGGCAACATTTTTTTTATTGTGAGAACATTTTCTGACCTTTCTACTGCAACAGAGTAGCAATCTATGACCATGTGGCTATGAAGCACTAATGCTCCACCACTCCTTTGGAATACTGATGCTGTGCAATGGTATAGGTTATAATAATATCGGCCTGGATGGGCGGTTGGTATCTTTACGACACTCAAAGCAGCCACATACATGCATGTCGGGGAGGCTGAACGACTTGGAACTTATACTTTTTGTCCATTGGCTATCAAATTAAAATATTCAGCTCATTCTTAATGTTAGTGTCAGAGCAAGGTAGTTGTATTCAAATGAACATGCACCAGTAAATGAAGGATGCATAGGTTTTACTTTGTGGTTAGTTGGGTTATGTGGTCCATGAGATGAAAAGGTCCATTAAAAATTGAACAAATGGGCCATAAATAAGACAGTAAAGACCATTCTGATGCATCCTGGTGGGAATATTTGGCCACACTGAGCCTGAAAAAGGTAATTCGTTCTGACCTTTGTTACACTCATTAATATAATCCACAGATTTGAGGATGTGCTTTGTTCCGAAACTAATGATCCTAAGCTGGCCTTTGGGTTTCATTTAGCATTGAGAATCAGGCTACAACGTGTACACCACTGTTAAAGGCAGTTTCAAATGGGATATTAAGTTGGAATTCCAAAGACCAGACATGTTGACATGTTTAGAAAGTGTAAAAACTTAGCGAATTTTCGAGCGAGAGTGGATTCAGCCGAGGATGATGAATTTGAATGAGAATATTAAATCTTCTTTAGCTATATGATATCAGTATAATGTCACATGTAATTCACAAAACCATTCGAGAGAACTATTGCTAGCAGTTTCTTGTATAAAACTGAGCAGTTCTTTCTAGGCTTAGTTAATAGTTTGCTACAACTCTAGTTTACCAAAAAGTGAAAGAAAAGTACATTTCCCTGAAAATTTGGTGCAAGAACAATCACAAACTGATGTATTGATATTGTCATTGGTTATCTCTTGATATACTAGTGGAATATTTAAGCCAATAATAAGAAAAAAGGTATTAGTGCGCTGATTATTCAAAACAATGACAAAGTAAAGAAAAACAAAATGTCAAATGCAGAAACTCACTTCGCTTTCTATTTCTAACTTGTTTGCATTTCATTCCAGGGCCAAAAATTGAAATGAAGGAAAGTGAGAGGGAGGCACATAGGACCAGAAAAACTCACCTTCTCCCTATTCAAGCCAAATTGACCAGCCATGGCACTGTCCGGTCTCTGCTCTAAGACCTGAACCACCATGTGATTCAACAGACCCTGAACGACTGAGGAATCTTCTCCGAATGCTCTCTCCTTTTCCTCATTTAAATTCTTGGCGTTGCGGACGTTTTCGATCTTCTTAGATACGACCTGATCGCCGGCCGTCTGTCGGCCTCTGCCGTTAAGGGAACCCGACCTCGCCCTTATGATCGAGAGGCTGGCGTTGGGCGGTTTATGGGTCAGAGGGAGGGAGACTAGATCCTTGTCCATCTGCTTGCTGGAGATTCCTGGAGGATGGGACTTGTTCTGGAGGGACGGAGTGATAGGTTTCTCAAAAGACTTGGACGATACGCTGTGAGCAGCTTTCGCTTTCGAATTTGAAGAGACCGTTGGCTGATTCGACGTGATTTTCTTCTTTCTCTCGATCGATGCTTTCGTTTCTGCAGGAATATTAGAGAAAATGGTGGCAGTTTTGTAATCTTGTTTACTGCTAGGATGTCAATATATAAAAAAAAACAGAAAAAAGTATGTGCACAACTCACCCCCCCCCCTGTACCAATCCATGATTACCCACATTGTACTTAACTATCCCATACACGCATTTATCCACATATCATATCATACATATCCACATACACACAAATCCCATAAACACATATATACACACACATATGAGTAGATAATTGTGTTGTGAGTGAACTACTGGTCAGGTCCAATGTATGAGAACAAAGAACAAACATATCGCAATTATCATCGTCATTACCAGTATATGCCACCCAGTTTGGGACAGTGTTTTTCAATACTGTACTGTCAGAGCACTCATACTGTCAGTATGAGCAGTATGAATATCATGTTTCTAAAAGATCAAGGTTAGGAACTGTTGTACTGTCAATACGAGTGCTCTGAAGCATGATATGGGAGGAGAGTTTAGAGAGGTTATTATCATTAGGAAAATTGCCCCAATGGGCTGGTATATACATAGCTACCTGTATATAAACGCACCTGTCAATAATGTATGTTATTTTGCCCTGAGTGATCCAATTGACAATATATTTCCATTTTAATATATAGTTTATACTGGTTCTATAATCATCAGGTCATATGATGCAAACATATGTTTACACATATATCCCATGCTGTGATTACCTGTACACATAACTACTCGTAAACATATGAACGTAACTAATGTGATGATTACGCTCTGAAACATGTGTGGGCGGAACCATCCAAGCAGCTTTATTAACTCATCGCTAGATGTGATTCTACTTATTTCGTGTTTGGTTTTCCTTCATCCGGCATTTTCTTACCTCTGACCGGTCCGAGATTCTTTGACACGGAACTCTTTTTAACCGGAGAACCGGACGGCCTCGGTGTTACCCTTCTGCCAAACGCGACAGCTCTGGTATCACCCGCGACCAGCCTTGGCCTCGACACCATGTTTAGGTTATGACCACTTGTTGCTGTTGCCACCAGGCTAAAATGGAGGAGCAATGGAAACATTTAAATAACTTCAGGGGCAGATCTAAGATTTTTAAAAGGATGGGGTGTGGTCTTGACTCCTTTGAACTTGACTCCTTTGTATGGGGGGGGGGGGGGGCGGGGTCTTCTCACAGGAAAATTAAAAGTTGAGACCTGAAATGGTCCTTTCTGTGGCATATCTAGGCTATAACTTAGGCCTTTAATTTGGGTTTACATGCAAAATTGTGCTAATAACTTCTACAAAATATTTTGTTTGGGGCTCAAAAGGGAGACAGGTGTACACCCCTACCCTCTCCCTGGTTCCGTGCCTGACTTGACTTCCTTCAACTTCTTTTCCAATATTTGTTTTTCAGACAAACAACTTTACTCCTCCATTAGCATATTTAAATATTCCAAGACCTAACCATTTGATGGGGAAAAAGAACACAAATATTTGCAATTTTTCAATTCAAATAGCTAACACAATTTACATATAGACATTAGTCTTACCTGAATGCTTAACAATGTTGAAGTATGGATAAAACAGGTTCCAAATAAAAAACCTAATTCATAACTATTTGAATTCTTGCCTCATCATTTAATGTGCAGACTAACAATTGAGCAGTTTATGAAACTGTTTCAATTCTCAGAAAAATTTCATATTAATGTTTCAGTCACATGGAAATAAAATGAATTGGAAAACTTTGTAAATTTTGTTCTTTATTTATTTTTTTTGTAATAAAATCAGGCTAGTCAAAATTAATGACCTACCTTGTAATGGGATTCAATGTTGATAAGCATTCACAAATGTATCCAAATTAACTCAAAAGTTGCCTTAAACAATGCCACAAATAAAGGGAATCAAATATTCATTTTTAAAAAAAAATTCTTCCTTATTTTTTTTATTGAATTTATTTATTTTTGTGAGCAAACATCATAAAAAAACAAGTCCCAAGTTTTTTAAAATATTGAGACTGCAAACCTGTAAATTGTTTTTCCTTCTCATTACCTTGATGTTTTAGATGCTACCCTGGACATCTTCTTTGGCAAGGACGGTGCTCCCCTCATACTCCTTAGGTACCTCTGTACCCAAGCTCTGATTCCATGAACACTGTTGTACTCCGTGGATGCAAGTCTGGACCAGGGATTCGAGTCTGTGAAATCCAGAGCCGCAACGGCAAGTGCTCTCCCAACCTAAACCAAGAAGTGAGAAAATATGAAATAGTTAAATATACGTTAAATACGTTAAATATACGTTAAATATACGTAAATGTACGTTAAAGGAAAAACCAGAAAAGAAAAAAAGGATAAAGGAAGTGATTTGAGAAAGAGTTACCTTTTAATATGGAGACATTCTGATAATGAACTTACAGTACAAGAAAAATAAAATCCATCATAAAGTGGAAATGGATCAGAAACCTGAATTTATAGTTAATTATTCAAACAACAAAAATAGATTTTCCTGCTTTTTAACTGAAAAAGGAAAACAAACAAACATGCAACAAACAAACACACAAAAAAAAGGTTATGCTTATCAAGGATCATTAACAAACCAATTATTGTTAAAGGTTTAACAGTTTATTTGAAAGGACACATACAATCAAATCTCTTTTGTTCTGTTTGTGATGGAATTCTTTGATGAAGAGCATATTTCCTAAAGGCGATGTGTCCCTGCACTTATCCACTCAGACATGACGGCCTGTCTCCCTCCTCACAGACTCATTCTGCTACCTTCAGCGAGCTCCATATCATACACAGTAAATTGCTCAAGAAATGTAACATCATTATTTTCTGCTTACGTTCAGGGCTCTACGAAGATAATTTTTTTTTGTTTCTTCATGAAATTTTCATGGGGATCTGCTCAATTTCTTTTTATCTACATTTTAATAATTAATGTTGTACTAATGTTAACTCTTAGTATTAATTTTCTGTTTTGCATATAATTGTACACACTGCAAAAGACTGAAATATAGAAATAAAAACAAAGTTATCAAAATAAAAATAACATAAAAGTTTCCATCTTTACATTTAAGCCACTTGACAACTACTTTTATACAACAATTCAATCATCATAACTCACACTGAAAGATTTAAAAAAAAAAAATAAATAAATAAAATGTTACAATTACGTCTTCAAAATGGGCGATGGAATACTTTGGTGGGAAGCCCGCTACCTGCGGTGGTGTTGCCCTGCCGTCATCCATGCATGCAGGAGCTAGAGAATTCATGAATCGTCCCGTGTTGTAATTGCACTCAAGGGTATAACTGTTGAATAAGCAGAGGGAGAGAATGAACATCATCAAAAAGCTTAGCATGAGAAAATTGTTTCAAGACATGTCTTCAATGTAATCTCCTTGTTTCCATTAAAACTTTAGCCTTACCAGAATGAAATCAGGTAGAGAAGATGGGGTGGAGACCCTCCCACCACTGGCAGACTGGCAGAATATTACAACAAAACATCCTAGTTTACAGTACATAGTTATATAGCATGCATCTGCCGTACAACCTAAACAGTAAGAAACATTCGTCAAAATTGTTTCAAAAGTTGCAAAATATAGCACCATTTGGTTGCATCTAAAGCAGCCTTCATTTGTCGAAAATTTCTCAAAGGCGAGAGGGTAACCCAACCCTATGACCACTCTTTTAGATGACATAACATCTTAGCCCTCCCCCCCCACCACCAGTAAAATTAAAAAAAAAGAAAGGTGGTTGCTCCCCTGGTCTACAGAGTTTGGGAGAAATATTGACAAAAGCATTCCTCTATGTATACTTTCTTCTTCCAACATGTATTTTAATGTGAAGAATCTTGCCAGTGACATGAAAAGAAACAAAACCAGCAGCAAATTGACTCACCTGTGGATGATACCGGTTGACTTGAGCATGGCTACTCTACCGCTGCCTTCCTTGGACATACCATCCCGTTTGTCCTTCGAGTACATGTTCTTCTCCGAGAAGTTACAGCCATCAAAGTCAAAGTGGGAGGAATTCAAGGAGATCAGCTTCGGGAAGAGGACGTTCTCCACTTGCTTCTCCTCGTCCCGGAGATGGTTGCCGTAGATGAAACATCCACGTTTGGACGCATGCCCGTGGAGGTCCACGTAGAACGCGATGCCGCTCTCGTGCCACGGAATCGACAGGCTGTCGACGCTGTTGGAATTGTTGCTGTTGGTCCCTGTCGTCGTCAGCAGCGAGAGTTTATCCATGCCGTCGCAGAGATCGTCGTCATCGTCATCCGATTCAACGTCGGCTGTTCGTTCCAATGGTCCAGAGTCTGTCCTTATGGTAGAGTGGCTCGATCTGCACCTAGGACCGTGGTCCGTTTCACTACTTTCAAAGTCTTCTAAACTGCTTTGAGGAGTCCTGCCCAGAGAGCCAGACCCGTTACCTTCGTAAACTATCGTTATTGCATTGGGTTTACTATTTGACGATGTCATGTCATCGACCTGTTCAACGTCAAACGGTGAGTTGCAGTTTTTCTTCTCCCCCTTCACTTCACTCGTTCCGTTCAATTTTTGACTACTAGCTCTAGACTTGGAGTCATCGACGGCTGGCTCAGAATTCGGCTCATTTATGACTCTGGAATGTTTATGATGGTGAATGACTAGACTCTTTGCAGCATACACCGAAGGGTGAAATCCAAAATCTGGATTCGTGTACATTCTATTTAAGTTAACGCCTCTTTGGTCGGTTCTGTAATGCCCTCTTTGAACCCCGTCTGGATTCAAGAGGGGTACCATCTTAAACACGTATTGCCTTCTCAGCTGCTGTGACCGAGGATCCTTGGAACGGAGTATAAAGTCCAAGAATCCGTTGAAAACAAAACTCGCAGGTGTCTCGCCAGGATGAACTCGGCTGCTCAGAAAGTAAACCTAATCAACAAAATAGGGAGAATTACAGTGATATAGGTGTGATGATGAAAAATGAAGAAATGATGAAAATGAAGAAATTGAGAAAATGAAGAAAATAAAGAAAGTTGAAAAATAGGTGTGTACAACATTGGATGAAGAAATACAAAAAAAAGAATCTTGTTCAGATCGTTACTGATACGTCCTTCACAAGAACGTTGAATCGACGATCTTTTTACTTTTAACACAGTAAGTCAATGGGCCTTTTCCACTCAGTTAACTCAATGAGACGGAAATCACACACTAACAGCCCATTGACTTGGTCGCGTGAAATCAGACTTGCTTTAGTCAATTTAAGTTATGACTTAAATTAAGTGGGAATGTTCCTACGGAAACTCTTAATAAAAGAAGTAATCTCCACTTTGGAAACAATATCAGTATAAAGTTGGAACAAAACAGTGACGTATCATGTCATATGGCACATACCACCTAAGGAAAGGGGGGGAGGGTGGGTATACACTCTGTTTAACTTTTACTGAGCTCAAGAGAAGGCTGGTAATACACTCAATTGATACAGAAATAAACAATGGTGCTCATGTGCAAATACAATAAACAATTTGTTCGCGAAACTACTAAAAGTTACCCAAAATTATATTGTTTCATCACTTCGTGACATCTTACGAGCAAAAAGGAAAAGTTGAATCGCACAAAAGCGTGTGCCCACATATTTAATATCTGAACATCAAAACCATATCTAAATCAAAAAAATAAGAAAAGAAAGAAAGAGAGAAGAGAGCTCCTAACATGCTACTTACTCTTTTGCCTTCAAATCTGCGAGCCCTTGTGGTGGTGACATCTGGAAAGAGTTTGTCCAGTCTGGGTTCGTGGTTGTCAGTGATGCCGTGGTGAGAAGACACTGTAAGTAGATCCACTCTTAGCCCGTCCAATGAATGGCAGAGTAATTCTCTGTGGTAGTAGATCGAATCTAGCGAACTGCAGATGGAACAATAACAAAAAGTCAAGTATTCCCTTAGAAACAATTTGACAAACAATGTATTAATAGCCTGATATTTCTGAAGAATATCCATTATTTTGAGACAGATTTGAAAGGGATTTGACTTTAGCATGCAAAGTAAGTAAAACAGATGTACCTTAAGGTTCCTAACTCTATCTTCCAAAAGACAAAAATTTACGACATAGATTCCTTCAACCCAACGATAACAAATTTCAATTTGAGCAAGGAACTTAAAACGTTACCATTTACAATGGATCTGAAAAACAAATGCGTATATGTAGAATTTCATACCAAATTTACACCTTCAAAAGGGCATGGAAATCCCTCAACTGAAGCCGTGGTTAAAACAAAGTGCTTACTCTTGGCTAGTGGCCATTGTAAAAAGGGCACAACCGCAGGCAAATGGAGTGCAAACATATTTACGGATGCAGAAACAGGCCAGCTGTGACAAAACCGTTTCTCAAATGAGTCATAAAAACGCTGAGAAAAGTTTCAGGGAAATGTCATCATTCATTTTCCTGTAACATGTAAATTCTTAAGAATTCATTACGGTTGCTTACAGTATCATAACATGTTTTGTGAAGAAAATGTAACAAAAATGGCCTAATGTTATGATTTGTGCATCTTAACTGTACCATAGGCTGATCAGTTTTTACACAGAAAAAGTGGCCTTAATAGTGTTGGAAGCTCCTGCAAACAACTTCAATGGTTGTGTACAATGAGTATGGAGTATTTATTCTTCAATCTTTCTAAAGGACTTGTTTCGAGCAAAAGGCCATTCAAATCATAAGGAAATATCTATTATCAGCTTGGGAACAACTCTCTGTAATATATATGTAATAGTAGTCAGGGATGTATTTTAGCCCTGGGCAAATACAATTAGCTCTGATGTACTGCAAAATATTAGAGCTCCTAAATGCTGAAATCCTCAAAGTTGCTTCTAAGGACCATCCAAACATGAGACATTCTTTGTCAAATCTGCCTGTGAACTTTTACACGTTATAACACTTTAAAACACTTTATAACACTTGTCCGTCTGACTAGTTGGAAGGGAAAGTTTGTCGTCTCATTGACCGTTAGAAAATGTCACCCTGCCCGCCGATCGTTTTGAAATATTTTCTCATCCCAGGCAGTCTATATCATTAACACGTCACTGTAACCTAACGTAATTAATATATATGCATCTCACCTTGGTGTGCCAGTCTCCTGGCAGTGGTTAAACTGTTGATCTAACTCTTCCAACATATTCTGGCACTCAGTGTATGAAAACGGATAGCAGAAAGCAAAATAAACTGTCGAATACCGAAACTCGAATCGGTAGGTGAACGCCATGATGAACTGTCCGTCCACGGTCTACAAAGAGGAGGAGAAATTATGGAGAAAAGGGAAAGTAAGGTAACCACAGGACTTAAAACACCAAAGCTGGAACAACTTTAAGATTACTCTTAATACCAAGGAAGATTTATACTGCAACTGCAGAACTGGCAATTGTGCGGGTTTTTAGGAAAATCATAAACAGTTAGTTTTTTTTAACGGGTAATTGTGAACATTGTTCCTTCAAAGAAGGTGCAGTCAACAGAAGCAACTTGGTGCACCCGAACTTAAGTCAAGTTTTCTAACTATAGCTTCCTTTCAGAGGACATGACATGATATTTTGATCATTTTATGAACTTATTTTTAACGACTTTCAACAGCAAGTTTAGGTCTCTGATTCCCTCCCAACAAGGTCGTTGAGGTAGTGCCTCGACCACAGAAGCCATGCTATTTATTACCGACTTTTAACTATCCAGGTCAAGATTATAAATCAGTACAAATCAATGGAAAACACACAGAGAGTACACTGGATGTTAACAATACCTCACATAACGGCGTGTCTCTGATTTCCTCCCAACAAGGTTGATGAGGTAGTGCCTCGACCACAGAAGCCATGCTATTTATTATTGCCTTTTAAACTATCCAGGTCAATATTATAAATCAGTATAAACCAGTGGAACACACACAGAGAGTACACTGGCTGTTAACATACCTCACATAGGCCTGTCTTTGATTACCTCCCAACAAGGTTGATGAGGTAGTGCCTCGACCACAAAAGTCATGCTATTTATTATTGCCTTATAAACTATCCAGGTCATGATTATAAATACTTATAAACCAGTGGAACACACACATAGTACACTGGATGTTAACAATACCTCACATACAGGCCTGTCTCTGATTCCCTCCCAACAAGGCTGCTGAGGTAGTGCCTTGACCACAGAAGCCACGCTATTTTAACTATCCAGGTCAGTATTATAAATCAGTATAAATCAGTGTAACACACACACAGAGTACACTGGCTGTTAACAATACCTCACAAACAGGCCTGTCTCTGATCCTCTCCCAGCGTGGTTTCTGTGGCAGTACTTTGACCACGGGAGCCATGCCCTGATTGTAGAGTTTGCCCTGACGGTTCATATTCATGATGTTGAACTTGACCAGTTTGTTCATAGGACATCCTTTCACAGCAAAATGGAACCACGACCTGAAAGGAAAACAAAACAAAACAACAACATAAAAATTATGTTAAATGGACATAGGTAGAGGTGGAGGTGGGAGGGAGAGAGGGGTGGGGAAGGGGTGGGAAATGGACACTTCCCATACAACAGAAATCTGAGGAGGAAATATTTTGCATTAGCCTGTAAATGTTTAGGGATGTTTCACAATGGAATAGTGTTTAAATATTTAATGAAAAAAAACCCCAAAAAATCCTTGACACCAAAACCTCCTGTATGGGACCCCTATAGGAGGTAAATGTTTCTTAATCTTAAAGCAGTGGTATGGTTGTATCTGCAGTATAAACACCTTCGAATGTAAACATGGACACAAATACATTCATCAATGTGTAATACCACAAGACAAATCCATTTCTCCTCATATATACAGCACCTTGTATATGCTGGATAATCTAACTATACCCCCATAGGAGGTAAATGTTAATCAATCTTACAGCAGTGGTATGGTTGAATGCAGTATAAACACCATACACATGTACACAAATACATTGATCAATGTTTAATACCACGAGACAAATCCATTTCTCCTCATATGAAATATTAGCACTAAGCCTCGGCCTACACCACTTCCAAAACAGATGAAGTATAAGTACTCTACTACGAGCCTTCTTTACATTTAAGAATTTCGGACAGGCACTGCTTTGTCAGTAAAGTTTGTTGGAAAGAGGTATTGTAGCAGCAAACTGCACCATTCACACCAAGACAATTAAGAAGACATATCGCCTCATTTGTACGTACTTAATATCGCAAAAGTGACATAAATGCCTCATGCAGAAATCAGATTATTCTTACAAGCACTTTCAGGAAAGAAACTAAACCCACTGCTTTGCTTTACATGTACTGGGGAAGGATATAATATGCCTATACTGACAAATGTGATGCTTTAATACAGGACTTAGATCTTCATTTGTAGTTACTCAATAAATGAAAGCAATCAAGTAGGTATGAAGCAGTCCCTGAAATGTTGCAAAGGTACAGACCGATTTCCGTTCTGGTATTCTGTGCCATCGCAGTCTGGTTTGGTCCAGAGATTGAACTCATAATCCGGAGTGGCGGTGAAGTCACCTATTCTATGGTTACCGGCATCGTCATCGTCTCCATGGACTCTCTCGATTCTGGCCAGATTACCCGAGTCAAACTTGGAAGTAAAGAGGATGCCCCCCAGTCTTGCTTCCATAATGACAGAGACTAGCTTGTCGATCAATGGACGATGTCACCTGAAATCCATTTTTTTCACAATGTGTGAAGTAGTTATCTGTAGGCAAAAGGACGAAGAAGGAAAAAATAACAGATTGATGACACATGTATTCTGACTATACTAAATACAAGCTAACATAAGATGTCGTAAACTGAATACAACTTACATGGCAAGTCTTTGTAGTGTTATTTTGGCTTGTTAAGGAATGGTTCTTTAAAATGCCAAAGATATCATGCACATTTACAAGGCCCCTATGATCTGGTACAAGATCAAAAGTTCACAAGCAAAGATCTATTAACTTGTGTTTACATGTTCTCCACAATGTAACTGACAGTGTCACATGTATGAATCAATGACTCACTCTCTATTTATACTGTAGATGGTGTAGAAAAGTATCAGTGCCAGTGGAATGGATGACAATAAGATGTGCTTGATTCCTCTATAACTGACATAATAAGATGGCTACTAGAAGACAAGGTGTGTACATAGTGCATCCACATTCATGAAAGCATTTGGAATTCTGAAATGTCTTACACCTACGTAAGATGTAAGTTTAATTGGTATTATACAATTACAATCCAGTGGGTTTTGCGTCATTAGTTAGAAGAGTACAAGTTTATCTTACTGGATAACAGATTTCGCCTGGGCTATATTTACTAAAGCAGACATCTACAGATATGAGATGGGACAAGAAATCTATTGAGAAAGATATACCTCATGACCAGGTATTTACGCTGTAATATACAATATGACCAGTCATGATATACCCCATTTCTAGAAATTGTTAGTGCAGTGCACACAATTATTAGGGCACATGTGCACATACGGTTCAGTGGAGTACTTAAAATTTGAGATCGAATACAGATCTTTGCAAATCACTTTGAAAACAAGGTTTTGATGATATGCCATAGAATAAAAGTTCAGCCTGGGTCCTGTGGTAAGAAGTTTTTATAAATAATGTACATACATTAAGAAATAGCCAAAACTCCTAAAATTGCCTGAGACACACAAAACAATAACAACTTATCCTCCTCTGAAATTACAACTTATCCTTCATATGACCATATTAAACCCATGTAACAGGCATAAAATAGCAGGTAACCTACAGAAAAACATAATAATGGTGAGGTCTAATGCAGTTAGGCCTACTAATAGGCTATATTGGGTTGCTGAGCAATGCAATTAATACCCTGGGCCATGCTGATACCCAATGTGAATAAGGGATATTTCTGTGGTCGGCCAGATATCAACATGGTTTATTATGATATTAGTCTGAAAACTTTAATCATGACCTTAGTAATAGCATGACTATGAGCAAACTTTTGATGATAGGTATAACCAGCATCGGACCAAAGTTAGTAAGAAAAATTTAGTGGGTTAAAAAATTTATAGCAAGTTGATTGCCAACAATAGCTTGAAATAAATTTGTCTTGTGCAAGGGAATCTTAGACTTTTTCCATGGCCTATTGATAAATAGGCCTTGATAGAATTGTATAGCCCATTTTCTATCTATGCTAAGATGGCCTAGATCAGACTTGCACAAGTGACATTTGAATCTGTCCATTTTGTAGATCTTGCAGATAGGGCTTGAGACTAGTTCATTAAAGCACTTCATGTACTGGCCCTGAAGATTTGTAAGTTTACCTTTGGACAATGAAAAGACAGGTGTGTGCAATATCTGCAGCCTATAACCTTACTGCCTAGCCTGCATATTTCCCTGTTCAGCTTAAATTTCAACCAAACATAGTTATAACATTTCGTATTATGGATCCGTTGCTTTGTGCATGCCCCAACTGTTGGCTAGATCTAACTAGGCCGTCTTAAGTTAGGCCTAGGCTAAGAAAGAGATATATATGCCTAGGCCAGCCAAAGTTAGCCAGTAACTTGACAGTAACACCATGTTACTGTTAATAGTATCCTGCATCCTAATACAAAATAGGCTAGGAGTAGGACCCCTTACCCAACTTATTCTTAATGTCGCCCACATACTTTTCTACTGCAACCATATAAACTTTACCTTGCAGAGGACAATGTCAGTACTACTAGTGGTATTACTATTGGTAGACCTAACATCGCCAAACGTTAGAATGCACAGGCTAGGCCCGAATGCAGCCTAGGCCAGGCGCCTAACGTGAATCAGTAGACATATAAGTTAACACTAGGCTAGTTGTGAAAATTTTGGGGAATTGAGGAGGGGTCTGATAATGAACATCATAGCCTTTGGAAAGCCTTTATGAGGCTGCTGGATAACTTACATTACAACACATACAGCACAATACATACATCAAACTGTTTACCAAATATGCTTTGACTATATATTGTAACGAAGTGCGCATTCAAAACGTCGTTGCTATGTTGTTTCAATTAGGCGTCTGCTCAATCGTAAACAAATTTTGTAGCAACTAGCACGTGTGGGTTATCCCTACTTCTCATTGGATAAAGAAGGGATTGATTTAGTATGGCGGCTCGGAGGGGCTTCACTTCCTGTTCGAAAGCAGACGTACACACGCAAAGGGGAAGGCGGCGAAGGGAGACCAAGGGCGGCGGAAGCACTTTAAATCTGGGGGGGGGGGGGCACCA
>JAIPMN010006948.1:0-13602 GCA_020650975.1 Apostichopus californicus
ATATATATATATATTTATACATATACATATATATCCAACACGTGGAACATTTCATCATGATAATATATATTAATATATTGAGGAGACGGTCTAATAATTTCATTCGAACTTAAATGACCTTTTCATTCATCCATCAATGACGCGTGAATATTGTATAAGCAATCTCTTGCAGTCAAGATATAGCGTGTTCAAAAGATAAATGAACATCGTACGCGTTTTGTTTAAGATATCTCAATTCTGTTAGTATATGTTAGTTATATACAAATACATGATATGAAACACATTACACACAACCAGCTGAAATTATTGCTGCGTGGAATCTTTCGAGCTTAACACTACTCAAGTTTATGTTAACAATGGCTTTGTATTAGACAATGCACGTGTTTAGACTGGCGGTCTATTTATTTTTTCGTCAGCAAATATAAACTTCAACATAAGGTATCTACACTTTTTTGTGATTCTTTCTATACTATTATGAATAACGTTGCTTTTTGATTGTCGCATGGGCATAATTGTTACGATGACTCACGAATCCTTTGTCGATGGCATTCCAAAAGATGATGCAAGCTTGAGCAAAAGCTTCGGGGGGGGGGGGGAATTTCTGCCATTTGGGACAGTTTGCCAATGAATACCTATTCTATATTGTCACCTCATATCATGCTTCGAGGCACTCGTATCGGCAATATGAACGGCTCCTTACCTTCGTATGACACGATAATTCTGCACAAACTATCAGTACTTGCGTTTCAAGCGTCACAGTACCTCATTGTAACAAACGTCCCAACTTGGCAGAGAATAATGTAGTGGGATGTTATTAACATGTTCGTTGAATAAAGCACATAATTTCAAGTACTATTAATTAGCAAATAACTCCAAACAGCTAATCGAATTTTAAGACAAAATATTTTCCTAGCAAGCAATGTATAAGTGTTATAAAAAAATCTACTTTAAAAAGTAACAATTGATATCACGCACAAGCGAATGAAACGTTGATCTAACAAAGTTCCTTCTGTCAAACTAAATATGTTTTGTTTTACCATGATCATGAACTATCATTGCAAAGAATGAATCAAACCAGTTCAGTAAGGATTATTAACCGTCTGTTTATTTATAGGTTAGTACATTATAACAACGATATACTTCTATTGTTCGAAATTTAATGTTACTGAAAGTCATGTAACTTTGTTGCGCAACGTTAATGACGAATACAAAATGTTAGCAATCGGTAACCAAGACGGTAAACAGAATAAATGGATAAAATTATGTAACTGAAATTTTCGCATTAGAAATTATCGCAGAGTATAAGCGAAAGGATGCCAAACTATGTTGTTTTAAATCATATTAACGACACTAGTATTGATTATTTTGGCAGCATAGTTGTTATGATGGGGGTTCACCTTGGATGTTTGAAGTATATGGTGTCGGCTGACCATTAGTTGTGATCACATGGTACGGGGCCTGGAAACTGGTTGATTGGAATGGTAGCTGGGTGGGTTGGTTTACAATCTAGAAATTTAGAATTGATGAATATCAGATGTCAGACGGAGTAAACTTAAACTTAAACTTAAACATGAACATCATATCATATCATTAATCATATCATATCTCTACATTACTATCTTATGAAATCCTGTAATAAAAACATTTCGCGTACTTGTGAAGGAATTCTAACATCATGTCATATTGCATATTGATAATTAAATTATTTAAATATCTTTGTAATTTCGTTGTTTAAGTGCAAATAGTCTATAAACTGGACGTTTCCGTTACATAATGACATATTAATTGCAACCTTGAAAACATGATAGCAATTGCTATCCAAGGTATGTGGTGTTCAGTTTGAAACTTAAGCCGGTACCGGGTATCCATTGCATCATGGGTTAATTGGTAGTCGCGAAATAACGAACATATCCCAGAATGATAAACAAGGGAATAACTTCCTTTGTTGAACTTTCTAAATTGACATCTTACAGATGAAGTACCGATGAAAAAATTAATTTGTTACAAATAGTAGATATTTTTGATCACTATATTTACGTGAGTATATCGACTTTATTTCAAAAAGGTGGGTAGTTTTAAGCTACGTTAACTTTAGTACATAAAACAATAGCTTTTCTAGCCACAAGGCTTGTGTTATCGTCGTCAAGTTTGGTACAAGAAAATGTGCATATTCTACGTTATTTAAAGAAGGCAGTTAGTTCACTTTCGGTGAATAAGTGTTGCTATTTAAACTATGCTGTATCACACTGCACTTTACACAAGATGGATAGTTTTCCCGGACAGGCCCCTATTGATTGTCACCCACAAGAGCAGGGTACAATTTGGCGTGTTCGAATAGAGATTATCCGACCAATATAAAGACACAGTACAAGAAATTTAACAAGACGTTCAAGTATAAGCTTGATAATAAATTATTTATTCAAAGTTACACAAAGTTTGGTCTTCTTTTAATTAAAATTGGTTAAAATGCTAAATTATCAATATTAACCAGGTAAAAGCATGTAGTTCAGGTACTAAGCAACGTTGAAACCATTTGCACGAGATTAACAAATGTTGGGTGTTTCTACATAGATTTTGTTTTACACTGTAACGCTTACTCAATACCCCAGCGGTTCGTTTACCCTACACTCTAAATACAACCTGGTGAAAATTTCCTGGTCTGTCAACAATTTGCTAACATTATCCTGGATATTGTCTATATACGTTTAGTTAACATAATCCTGCTTACGCCTGGTTAATCCAGTGCGGTAAACCTGATCTTAACATTACTCTGGTGAATTAATTAAAATAGATTACTAGCATATTGCAATCCTCGCCTCTGATTGGTTTTGTAGATCGCGACTCAAGACGTTTGAACTGGCGGCTTCCTACGTACGACAATCGCTAACCGGCGAAACTGTCAAATACAACCAAGACATCTGCAAAATGACATCTAATTATGGCAGATGACGAAGTCTAATTCATGCTAGATCAATGTGGTATGAGTTACCCTAAATGAGTGTTTGTTTAAAGGTCAAGGTGAAATACCGGGATCATGTCTATTTCGTCATTTCTGTGATACAGTCAGTACGCGCGATATTGTACGTATAACCTAACGTTAGCCCTTATGTTGTCAGGCTAGGTTAGACCAGATCCTTTTCCTGATGTGGTATTTATACAGTAGGCTACTGACTATGAGATATAGAATAGCCTAGCTAAATTAATAAGTACCTTCAGGACTAGACCTACGAACGTGTTTGCCTACTGTGTGTCATACTCATACTTAGCAAGACCTAGACCTTTGCTAAATCACGGGCGCTTCTACTTCTACTGAATGCGAGTAATTGAGGTGTAAGGTAACTTCTGAGGACACACCTAACGAAAGCCACACATTTATACACAGCAATTTTTACGCTTGGGTCAGTGCACTTTAGACCCCGTAGCTTGCCTTCGCTTTTAAAAAGACTAGGCCTAAGCTAAACAGTGCATGGATATGTTAAGACCACTAGTGGCCTACATGTTCAGAAAAGTGGCTATACTAGTGATTGCCGACAGTGAAAGAAGAAAATATGGTTTTTGCCTGTTTTTCTGTTTCTGTTAGGTACTTGTTAAAAATCCCTCTCGGGTATCACAACGAGGATGTTGGTACGCAGCGCAGTAGTGCTAGTAACAATGCGTGGGCAATCTTGTTTAAACACCTAAAGAGTAGGGCTCTAAATTAACAATTCATTAATTGACAATTCATAACCATGGACGTTAAATATGAATGTAAGAGACTGACTTCGGTCAGCTTGCGGCTTTGATAAGCCAACGAGGCTTCTTTGCGAGTTCCTGCTTGCAGGAGGATCTAAAATACATACATACATACAAATGTGACGCATTTATTGTAGTGGCCTAGGCTTATCTAGTGTAAAACTTACCTAGGCTATAGCAATTAAGCTATATTAGGTTATATGTATTGATAATGTGAAATTTATTGAGAAAAATGATAATTTTATACTATTCTATTATAAAAACCATGAAACTCGTGTATGGTTAAACTTAATCTAGACTAAACTTGAATCTAAATTGGTCAACAATCAGTGCTTTGGGGTAAGGGGGGGGGGGGTGTACTGGTGTGTCAAACTCTAACAGGTTTTGGCTGAAATGTAACTAAAGTAGTCTAAACATCCATGTAATAATATAGGTATAGTCTAGCCCTAGTCACATGTAAGTTTTATCCACATGAGAAATGTAAATATGAAACGCCACATAACTAGGTCACAGCTTTGCACTCCTTACACTCCTTGCAATATCAAACAGACATGAATATGAATTGTTGGATATTACATCTCATGCTGTTCTTATATTATGATTATTCTCCCCAAAAGTAGGTTTTGGAGAACTGTAAGTTAGGCAGATTATATTTCCATTTTAGGGACAGCAGATCATGATATTGGTGTTAATCTCAATGAACTGAGCTGCCCATAGCAGGGGCTCCTTATGGCATTGATTTTTTGAACATTCAAAAAGGGACACATTTACATGTTTCATTGGAGATGCCACTGCCCTATCATACATCTCTTCAAAGAGGAATGTTAACCAGGGTATATAGATATAAGCTGGTAAGTATTTAAACATGGTTCAAAACTCAAATAAAGACCTTTGGAATTACTTTTGTTTTACTTTTAAAATATTTTCTAACTAATGTGACCAGATTCTATAAGGTGCAGAAATAAAT
Organism: Apostichopus californicus; assembly: GCA_020650975.1. NCBI lineage: Eukaryota > Metazoa > Echinodermata > Holothuroidea > Aspidochirotida > Stichopodidae > Apostichopus > Apostichopus californicus. The sequence continues at coordinate 4,700 of JAIPMN010006948.1, forward strand.
AACTCTTTTCTGCTGTTATGTTTAATTTTGTTTTGGCAGCAATAGAAGATTTGTCCCAAGAGGAATTAACAGCCATGGCAGAGTACAGTACATGAAACACAACCTTGAGCCTTCTAATACCATAAAATACATGGCAAAAACTGCTGGCTGCAGTTTACTTAGTCCTGGGATGATAAGCATTGTTCAATGTAATGCAACTGAATACTGTCAAGTAGAAATCAAATATCCCCATACCAAAATACTGATATGCTTAACTGCAGAAGATTTGCCATTCAAATTTATATACCATTTTCATATAAAAAAGGCAACAAGTGAACATGTTCGTTTATGTTGCTGCAATGTTAATGCTGTATAACCTGGGCTGTCCCTTCGTTTCTGGAAAGGATCGGAAACGATGACAGAAATCATTTTTCAATACCAGAGAATTCCCGCAACCCAACATGGTTAATCATAACCAGTGTGATACACAAAAAATGTCTATAACTCTTCACTCATTGTTTTTACCAAGATTTAAAAGTTAACACGTCTTGAGAATGTTTGCGTCCGCTCAGAAAAACTAACATCCCTAGAGATGTCCATGAAAAACATGCACTTTAAAGCACCTCTACAGGAACGCACAATACTTAGTTATAATCACCCCTGCCAATCATTGGCTGGTGCACAAAAAAGTCAAATGATGAAAGCATACATCAACAAAATTATTGTCAATTTCTGAAGCGTGAAGTTTGCCGTAGATTAGTTACCACATAGTTACAAGTAGTTGTATTTAAACAACACCCTTTGTGTTCATTGAGAACTATAGATGCAAGAATGCTTGCAGACAATGACATGGGCTATTATCCAAGCAAATCACAAGCAATTTAGAAACCACCATTGACTAGTTTTAGAGCATGAACATCTCTGTAATAGAATTGTAGTTAACAAAGTACTTGCGTTGATTGTTATGATTTATTTGTTTTCAAAAAAATTCAATCATCTATGCAAAGGATTGGAATTTTGGTTCTTTCAAGAAGAAGTTGTGGTTTTTGAAAGAAAGAAAGATATTCATTCAAAAACTTGTTATGTGTTTCATAGGCCTAGCTGTGAGTGTGTGTACTTGGGGTTTCCCTGGTGGAAATTCCAGTTGAACTTTTGAACTGGGTTCAACTGGAATTTTCTATACGGAAATTGGCTCAAATTTGAAGGTTGAAATGGGTGAATTGGGGTTCCCAACTGGTTCAACTATGTTTTACTGGGTCCAACTGGTTCAACTATGTTAACTGGGTCCAACTGGTTCAACTATTTTTTACTGGGTCCAACTGGTTCAACTATGTTTTACTGGGTCCAACTGGTTCAGCTATGTTTTACTGGGTCCAACTGGTTCAACTATGTTTTACTGGGTGAACTATGTTTCACTGGGTCAACTATGTTTTACTGGGTTCAACTGGGTCAACTATGTTTTGCTGGGTTAAACTGGGTGAACTCTGTTTTACTTCTTATATTTTTAAATAGTTTGAACTGGGATTCTCAACTGGTGTTATCTACACTTATATAACACCACACTAGAAGTTTTCATTTTTAACAGTAGATCTATACTGTAAGTATTAAGGGTGTTAGCCACTGAAAATGAATGTTTGTTCTTGATCAGAGAACTCTGGGTTTGGTGTGATGACCTAACACAGAGCAAGACACATATAAAAATGGAGAACTCAACTGGATTAGATCAAAAGAAATTATAATTATGCATAACAAACAATGTACAGCTGATCTGGGCCCAGTCAAAAAATTAAATGAAACAACTTACAGTCGTGAGGTGCGCACCCAAAATATAAAGAAATACACTTAATTTAAAAGTCTGTTCTGGTGAGTTGGCCTGCTGGTGAGTGACATCAAGTATTCTTCGACCTCAGACCTTCCACGACATCAGATATTCTACGACATCAGTATAGTTGAACCCAATAAATGGTATTATGAATGTCCAATCCCAACAAAAAAGTATCCTTTAATTTATGAAATAGTGTTTTAGGGTATCCTTTCAGTAAAATAATGTCAATATCCTTTGTAGTAAAATAATGTCCTTTATAAGTGATGGTGTCCTGGAATTTCCTTTATTGTAAAACAATATCCTTTATAGTATATAGTATCCTTTATAATAAATAGTGTCCCAGACTCTCAGTTGAATATCACAACTTCCATAAAATAATAAGGTCTACAGTGACTTGAACTATGTAAATTAAGGTTTAAAACAAACTATCCAGCCATTAAACTAAATTTCTCTTCTTTTACAACTGCCTTGCTCAGATACTCATAGCCAATTGCCAACTCCCTATACTGTACCCTCACAAAACTCCTTTGTTCACAGACCCCATTTCCTGTGAGGGCTAATTTCCAGGAAGAACAAGATAGTTGCCTAGCAACCCAGAAGAGAGAGAGTTGTTAATCAACCCTTTTGCTGCCACAAGACAACATACAAATGGACTGTAAAAATGTATAGCCCTCTGCACAGTGAGCACTGCACAGTGCACTAATAAACAAGTAAAACTATGGTACCAAACCAAACTTTATGTAAGAGCTGACCATCTTACAATGTACAAATGAAGCCTCACTAGAAATTAGATTGATAGTTTAATCATATGTTCATAATGTATAGTGTAGGGCATCCTCACATTTGTAGCATATACGTGTATGCTGTACACTTCACTAGGCTAATGACTTTTGCAAAGTATGTTATTATGCCGGCAATAGGACACTTCATGTTTGAAACAAAAATCAAGGCAATTGCGTAAATTTTGAAAATTGCTAGTATTATGTTTGCTAGTTGACGATAACTTTCCTTAAATCATGCGGATAAATATAGGTGTTAACCTGAGTATAACTAGGCCAGGTCAGGCCCCTATAAGCTAGGCAACTATAACGTTAGGATATGTCTAACGTTAGTAATTGTACCATGTGGTATACCTAGTAGGGAACCGGTTTGTTAGGCCTAGCCTATACTATAGTCCTAAGTCACTAGCCTATATTTAAAGTTTCTGTTCAATTCAAATATTTATGATAAATTTATCATAAATAAGAGCACGTTTACAATCAATTATAATGTTACAAGTATGTGTCAATAATATAAAGATACTGCAAGATCACAAAGGAGGGAACTTAGCCGCGGTAATAATATAAAATTGTTGGCAAAATCGGTTACAAATGCGATTATTCTGCGAAGCTTCTGTTGGCGTATGTGGTTTGCGGATTCGGAATTTATTAATTTAGCGCTAACGCAACAAGGGACAAATGTCAAAGTTCAAATTTAGTCGGATCATACTATTTTGCACTAGGAAGGCATTTTGCCTACCAATTGTTCATATCGACGAAAAAAGTATAACATATTTTTTTTCAAATTCATTATATAGGAAATATTTCATATTTTTAATCATTGCGGTACAAAACTGTAATCGTTTAATCATAACTGTGATAAATATGACAAAGATTTATTTACACCCCTCATAAGTAAGGCTAATTAAGCATTTTCAATATATTACGATACGGTTACTGCTTACGAACTTACATTATAATATTATTGATAATTACGCCTAAAATAAAAGCAGTCAACACAGTCCAAACCCAGTTGGGCCAGTGTGAAACCTAGTTCAACTTCAACCGGGCAAGTTCACCAGTAAACATAGTTCAAACCCAGTTGGGCTTGTGCAAACCAGTGAAACCTAGTTAAACCCCAGCTGGGTCAGTTCATCAGCCAATAGTCCAAACCCAGTTGGGCCAGTGCAAAACCAGTTGAAACCTAGTTCAACCCCATCAGGGCAAGTTCACCAGTCAACATAGTTCAAACCCAGTTGGGCTAGTGCAAAAACCAGTGAAACCTAGTTGAAGCCCAACTGGTTCAAACATAGTTCAAACTCAGTTGGGCCTGAACAAACCCAGTTGAACATTGTGTAAACCCAGTTGAACCTAGCTCATGTTCAGCATAGCCCAGTTGGAACCCAGTAAGACCCAGTTAAACACAGTTAAAAACCAGTTAAACATAGTAGGCCCTAGTAGAACCTAGTTGATTTTTTAACTGGGTTCTACTGGAATTTCTACAAGGGTTATGAAAACCATTTTGGCCTTGTTATGGTTCAGGAGTGAATCACTTGAAATTGTGATGAGTGCACCTCTGTATTGATTACCATAGTTCTCCGATTGACTTTTTCAATGCATCCCCAGTACCAGAACAACATATTTGCGCTACATATATGCGGGTTTGTTATCTGAACCACAATTACGCTGTACTTACAAGGAATGATTAAGTGGAAACAGGTAGTCGGAATTACGTAACGTCACACAACAATGTTCTACCGAAACATCATATTTCCTTTTTTTGTTTTTGGCTTTTGTATTGGGAGAATGTTTATTGGAAAAAGGAAAGTATTCTGAAGTAGTAATTCTTTTTAACAGGATGTTCACCTTTAAATAGCAACCCCAATGAAGTCAATGGATACGGGATCTTGGTGTTTGAAGTACCAGCCAACTTGCCGGAAAGTTACAAAGACTTGAGGTATTTTTAATCACATATTAAATAAAATTTACAGCTCATTACGACTTGAACACTCTCTTTGGAATATATCGTAACGATCTTCTTAAAATGTACGTTACATTACATAAATGATGAGATTTTGGAATGTCTGAATGTAGATAACGAACTTCGACCAAATATGAAAGATCTCCGTTTGTCATACGAAAAGGTAAGCCACGCAACTCATAAAATCACATCAAACATATTATGACAACACAAGTGTTTGTACTGCACTGTAGTATGCTAATGAGTAACTCCCAGTCAGATACATACATGTTCTTTAGATATGACTAGATGATTGACTTTCAGCAAAGTAAAGCCAATGGCATTTTAATGTATGTCAGAACATCGTTTAATTACTTCCTTGTCAAAACGAAAGCTTCAGATTAGATTAAGTTCTCGTTCTATCGTATACGCGTTTTCAATCATCTACCTAGAATATCATAACGATTTTCAACACTATAAAGTCAACATTAAAAGTAGCATTGTCTAACATTTCAAAGTAGGCAGTATCCTTCTTTTTTTTGGTAAATGTTATGTTACATCTTTTGAAACTAAAACATAACATTTAAATTACCTTTAAAAAGATACGGAAAACTTGAAAGTGACATATGTATAATAACGAAATTTAGTCACTTTAATAAATTAACGCGTCTCGTTATTTTTTATTAATGACATATTGCCTGCCAAAGTGTATGATTTCGTGATGGTAATTCAAATCGTCTAATAATGTATTCTTTATTTAAAACACGTTTAAGATAAAGGTGAACACTAACTTGAGGCCTACATGTAATCCCATACTAGATCTATTTCATCTTATTGGGATTGAGCATTTTCTTGAAAGCCACTGATTATTTTAATTTTCCAGTATATCTATCCCTATTCATGTAATGTTATTCACCTGTGTTACCCACATCAGATGCGTTTTCTCACATGCATACTCTAAATAAGGCCAGTGTCTATTTTTAATATAAAAATGAAAGTACAATTGAAGGACTATCAAAAAATAAGTTGTTCATTAACAAATCATTAGTTTCGCTTGAACAAGGAAGTGGGAAGGCAAGTAAAGAGTTACATGTCTGCTTATGTTGGGAAGAACTTAGATTTGACGGTATATTAGCGAAATGCTACGTCATTTATTGCGTAAGTGGTTGCGTGAATTTAAATTAATGCGGAGTTTATGGCCCAGTGGATAAAGGCGGTGTTATTTGAAGCGATGAGTCTTGGAAATCGGGAGGTTGGGGGTTCGATGCCTGGCCGGGTCATAGTAAAGCGTTCATTCATCCCAGGGCAATCTACGGATTTCCCATCTGAAATGACTTTCTAAACTAAAAAGATTCAAAATTGGAGTTAAACTGTTAAATTGGAGCCACCCGACGTAAGAGTTGTAATCCATAACCCCTTGCGGTCTTCGCTCACATTCGCGGTCGCAAAAGAGTCGTAAATCTAACTGCCTGATTATTATTGATTATTATTATGACTGATTAATTTACCGGTTGAAAGTTCGTGAGCATGATCACTGTCGTCATTGCTCACAGAGTTTACCGATGCTTCAACTATAAAGTAATCTCCTTGATGCGCGAGGTCAATTAATATTATGTTCACGATTATGTTCCTGCTAGCAATTACCTGCGTTGTCAAAAAAATCACAACCTACAATGGAATCGAAACAATTGCATCAATTTTAGAAGGTACTTATTCACCATATTCATTATTTTACTTTCAGATACTTAAAGGTACTACACATGCTCATGATATGAATGCTAACAGCGATAACGACACCTACGTACCGATGACATTTTTGACTTAGAACAAGCTTCAATTTACAGGCTCAAATAGCGATTTTAATTTAGGTTTCTGCTTACGGTTTTGCTTGTAAGAGAAAAATTTGCTACTTTTACAAGAATTTGGAGAGTGGTTCATGCTACTACTTTTGTATATATGTATGATATTATATTATTATATAGTAATATTATTATTGTGTTTGGTTCCTTTTCGACACAAATATTTAGTCACGTATATCTTTCGTGCATCTCTTCAGCAGGTATAAAATTTGCAAGGTCTTTTAATAAAGACCTATCATACATTGACCTTATACAGAAATACGCATTTTGTATAGAATATGCTTAGCGAAGGTATTGAACTTTAGCGGACAATAAAATGTGTCAAAAATGACAATGATGTATATAAATTTCCCCTTGTTCACTTACCTGCTTATTTCACTTACAATGAAGAGCGAAGGTGACGTACCGTAGTATTCGTTTTTGATATGTTTTGTTTTATTTGAAGCTGAATCAAAGAGATGCGAGGCATAAGATTCGTCTTATATAGCGTTTAAGATGTATCTTGGAAATGACGTTAACATCACATACCATATTTCATTTAGAGTTATCAGACAAGTCATGAAACCATAAATAATAAAATTATACTGTACTTTGTTCCCAACAATCGTTTTAATACTGTTTTTAACATTGTCAATCAAAGTTATCACTAAGAAAATATACTTTTATAAAGGAGAGGTAAGGCAATAACATTTTTATCTTATCTTTAAATCAACATGATGAATACACTGTTTGCATACGTTCAGACATAACGTTTTGCAGACAGTTATTCGAGTGTGTTTCATACTTCAGATTACTATTGTGTTTCTGTAATCTAAACATATCAGAAAAGGTTATAGACATACTTGGCAATATCAGAAGCAGACACTCAAATCTGAAGAGTAGTTTCATTTTTGAAAAAAAGTTTCATGAACTCTTGTAAGTATGGGTCAAATAAATCAGTTAAGCCCAGAATAGAGGGCGATGTTCGCAATGTTTATTCAGATCAATAAATATGACATAGATTCCTGACTAAACGTTGTCTTTATTGGCTCCCAGGTACCATAAACTTCGGGAGATAAGGTTTCATATTACGTGTCTCGTGTGCCGCCTTACGCAATTTTGCCTTCGTAAGTCATTACATCATCTTTATTGTGTTATGGTGATATGCGGCTTGTTAAATCAGATGATATGTATAGCTTGAACGTTTAATTAGTTATTGGTATTGGCTCCCAAGTACCATAGGAAGATAGTCATACGTGATACTCAATCCATGATTTTTTTACACACGAAGCGGTAGTTCCAAAACATGATAAACATTAGGAATCGTGTTGAGGAACGGCATGCTTGCGCTGGGATACGCCAGGCTTTTCTTCATCATGGATGTACCAGCATATAATTATTTTATTGTCTGAAATGTTCTTTCATTTGTCGCTTCAAAAGTTTAAAGATATACGGACACTCGCACCAGGTGTACAGCTAGTTTACTATCATGTTAAGTTCCACAAATCACGCTCATTGGAACCAAAATCCCATCCAAAAACAGATCAAAATAAAAAAAACGAAACCATAGCAATAAGCAACTCTACGCCCCACCGAAACCGCGTCAGTTAGCTTGACGATCCTATCAAACCACTGGCGTCCGGTTCTGTTGCAGCGCCACAGTATACCCCACCTGCTGCAGTAGTTAAGCAGTATGACGAGTTACCATCTATTCCCTCCTTAAACTGATAAATACTTTGATGACGACCTCACTTTTTACTGAATGAGTTCATCTGTTAGAGCATTGTTATATGTTTAAATGCGCAATACTACTCATCTATTTACTTTCGTTATCTAACCTCACAAGTCGTGTGAGCCTAACTTAATACCAGCGGAACAATACTAGATATGGAGGTGTTTAGGTCCTTTTGGTAATCAACTGCTTTGGATGGATTAATTTGAATTCAGTTACCTTTTTGATTTTATATATTATTCAAATAGTCTATCATCAGTATTAGATTGAACTCATGGATATACTTTCATTTTTGTATCTTTGTTTTTTAAGGGTAGCCTTTCTTTCTCTTCTTGTGGTTAAGTTAATGGGATTTGATGGGCAAAGTAATATTTATTATTATATAATTGCATAATTTTAATATGTTTTTGATGTCAGTATACTTTACAGAGTACATTTACATGTCTATCCTCCAACGCTTGAGATCACAATTGAAATGGAAACGAGTTTTAAGAACAACAGTAAAAAATACTTCGGATAGCTTTGAATCAGGTTTCAATGCTGTGTTTGTCAACGCCATTGTCCCTTGGTCATATTTCGTGCAAGACTATATAACCCAAAATGAAATCGGTTGTCAACCATGGGGTTTATGTTGTTTGCAACAGTCAACGATGTACAATACCTGTATACAGGCGCAAATTGGTTTTTGCATGGCATACACATAAATTATTTCTGCCATTAAAGTTGTACTGTGTGTTTGAACTAAGACATACATTATATATTTATGTCCAAATATTGGCATACCGTTTAAGAAGTCCATCCAAACAATTTA
>JAIPMN010006949.1:0-16844 GCA_020650975.1 Apostichopus californicus
AAAGGGTATATCTTTCATTGTTTGATCTGCAGAAAGTGTTTTAGTAAATTTGGCAATATTTTGGCGTAGAAAAGCTATACAGCAATAGAAATATTAACAAGTGAAAGAGCTTTCAATGTTTGAAGTTATCAGTATACTCAATGTACATTTTTATGTTCAATGCTTTGTCATGTACTGATTTGATGGAATAAAATGATGAAAGATCATGTCGTCCAACTTTATATGTCTTATTATAATGTGTGTTTTGATATTTTTTCTTGAGAAGTATAGTATGTTCAGATTTGTTGTTGTTACCGACAAAGTATATTCTTGCAAGAAAAATGGAACTAGAAATGAAATGCAAAATGAAACATAAGTGGTGTAGCCATAGGGAGGGATTATGGGGGAAGGGGGCTTGCCCAGAGCTTGAGTTGGCTTTTTTATCCAATTCGGCTACACTTTTATACGTATTCATGTCATTACACAGGCTATAAAAAAGATTGACCCATTGTGGCAATTCTTATTTTAAGCCATTTGTTACTTTTTATGTAAATCTGGCAACAATTTTTATACAGATAGCATAATTACGTTTTCAAAAACACAATTAGTACTGGGAAATAACATATAAATATTTTATCATATTACATCTACGGACTTTATCAAATCCAAACATTTGTCAACACCCCCTCCCCCTTAGACCCCTCCGCCAGGTTCCCCCCACTTTCAGACATCAACTCCCGCCCCTGGGTGTATGGTTAATTCGACCGGGCAATAGCCCTATGAAAGAAAGGTGACCGCAGCTATGTACACTTCAAAGGGTTCTGTAATCCAGTTCGCTATTTTCTAACAAGATTGCCTCGCCCTTGCCAAAGCAAACTCTCCCTCACTCTTCACCAGGCATACCGGTGCTGTGGCCAAATGGATAAAGGCAGTGGCATTTGAAGCAATGAGGTTTAGCATTCGGTAGGTTCCAGGTTCGAACCCGGCCGGGTCATGTTGACTGTAAAGTAAAGCACTGAAAAACAAACAGCATCAGGGTACCATTGGTGATTGGAGAATCCTTTGCTCTGTGGATGTCACCATATAAATATGTAAATACCAAGATTGCCACAAAATAACTCATGCGAATAGATCTTCAAACTCAAAATATGCTTAAAGGTGTGTTTTATGTTTTGAACCATTTATGACCATCATAGCACGTCTATATCATTTTTGTTTGTCACTTCAAGAGCTGCATTTGGAAGTGGAGGTACCAAAAACTTACAAACCAGGACCCCATAGATTACGGGAAACTTCCGCTTGCAGTTGTCATGAGGAATGTACAACTATACGTACACGATTGTGCTTTTGAAAAGAGAAGCTAATGCAGATTGCGAAAATCGCTGAGAACAGCCGATATTCAGTTCATCTAGCTCCTGTCTGGCCGAGTGTTACGAACTATTTGGCATATATAGCACTAGAAACAAAACGAGATAGTACGGATGCGTAGAAAGGACAACCAGTGACGACTTAATTACCATGATGCACACCTAGTTCAATACAAATCGTTCTGTAATTACCAGATATTTACCGTTTTATTATTTTTGTAACTCGTCAATGTGTTGTCCCATGTGCGCTTCCGTAATGTGTAGCTACGGACATCGTTCATTGTGTACTATAAAGCTTAGACGTAAGTTGTAAAAATATATATAAAAGAAAGAAAAGAAAAGAAGACATAGATTATAAGGACCATAAATAATCCTTAAGGAAAACAACAATCATTAATACAATAGCCGATGAAGAACCAACGAAACTCATTGTTGTATCAGATTAGTCATAGCTCCCAACTCTTGAGAAGGCAAATGCTGGTCCATGTCACGAATCGCCGTCCTGGGGGAGGGGTATAAGGGGGGGGGGTTGAATCCTGGTGATGCCTACATGTAAAATGGTGGCATTTAGAAAGGCTTTTGTCACCCAAAATTTTCTGAGAAATATGCATTTTTTTGTGTGTAACATCAATAAATTGAATAGTAGGTGATAATTCATTCTTTACCGTGGCATGAAAATGTTCGCTGCTCGCCCCAATGAAAAGATATATAGGCTAATTTGAGGTTCAAATGATGCTGTAAAGGAGGTTTTATACTCTATTATGCTAAATGTTAAAGAAATGATGGTTGCTAAGTCAAAATTTGATGCATTTTTTTATGTATACTTGACAATTACAATGCGGGTTTTTCGGACGCTTGCGCGGGTCAGCGGGTTTGGGTGTTAGAATGCGGGTCCAACCCGCGAAATGCGGGTCCGTTGGGAGCTCTGGATTAGTTTTGGTAATAAAGACTGCCTCTTTCAATAACCCTGAAAAAAAGTTAATATAAATCAAGAAGCTAACCACAATCTCAAATTCCGCCATTTAAAAGAGTGTATAACTCATGATACTATTAAACCATTGATTATTTTCGATATCGCTTTCATTCACAATGCAATGAGAAAATACTTGAAGTTCTTACGACCATTTCATCTGCAATAATCTTTTCATGAACTCGAGACAATGACCTGATGGATGATGGTATAGAAGACAATGCAGATTTACTGTATCCAAATATTTTTTCGTTTCAGTTTGCCTTTAAAGGAGATTAAGCTACGAACGGAAAGTCAGGGTCTCAGTTCGTTTAAACAAGGGGTTATTTTTTTCGTCATTTAACTTCATTTCAGCTCCCTGAGTAACGACAACCTTGATTTCATCTCAATCATAATGATGGCCCACGGGTGATTCGTAACCCTCAACATTAGATGTTGCCGAATATATGTCCCATTTCGCGTTCAATAACTACGAAGTTTTAGCTTAGGGACAAAATCACAACTCGCACTCGGGGTATACATTACATAATCTCCCCGTGTTTGCTTAGTTCAGTCCCAGTTGCACTACACAATGTGTGGGTGTTCATGCAGTACAAAGGTACGAATTCAAAATCCAACCCGCGAACAATATATTGCCGTTTCAAGTCCTCGAAGATTTGATAAGAAGATTACTGGATTAACTTAGTCCTTCAAGGTATAATGGACTTAATAATCAATACAGGCTTATAAGGTCCTTCGAAAAAAGTGAAATTGACAAAAATTAAGACAAATGAGTAACAAAAGGGACTTTTAAGAAGTACGATAGGGCTAACGTTAGGCCTACAAATACTTACAAATGCAAAGCTACAGTAAGCGTAGGGCATCAGGCTAAAAAAGACTAGCCTAGAGCCTAGGCTTAGCCTAACTATAGATTAGCCTAGGCTCTACATTGAAACTAACATAGCCTAAAGATACTTTACAATTACATAATACTTAACCCTTCAGATGATCTCTTTTTAGTGTGGGTTGCAGATAATGTTCAGTTGTGGTAAACACAACGGATAGTGAAAATTCTTAGTTAGGATACGCCAATGTCTTTCTAGGCCTACATGTTATCAGTTTTATTCGTCACAAGATGTCACCTTTTAATATTCCACGAACAAATTTGTGACTCAGTTTGTTTACATTTTTTAAAGTGTTGAACATAGTTGGTCAAACAGAGTAACATATTTCGTACAACAGAAGTAAGGAAGGAAGGATAGACTAGTGTTTTTCCAAATAAAATGCCAGCACACAAATTCATGCATATCAATTTGGTGGGAAATGTGATTGTTCATTTAAAAAATTAAGAATCCTACTGAAAAATAACAATGGTTTCTATCCATAATCTACACATGAAATGTCAGAAATGTTTTGTGTTGTAAATTGTGACGAAGAGGCGTTGTGATGTGTGCACAGTCATATGAATGATGCTGAGTACAAACGATTTACGCACTAATAGTAAGGCCGGGCCGGAAGCAAATTTTGATATTTTATATTGTTTCTATGTGGGCACGGAAGTTACGACAATGTTTACAAATTTGTTACATGCTTTCACAATTTTTTGGGGGCTACCACAATCTCAGGACAAAATAGCCTGACGACTGCTACTTTTGAAAAAAAAATTGTCGAACACTGTATACAATATTTTAGTGTTGTGTATCATGTGCAGTTGGAACTGTCTTAGAGTAGTTTGCTTTATACAGTTTTAATAAAGAGGGCAATGAGAAATTTAATATATTATAGTGTACTTAGGTTGAGCATGAATATTCCACATGTATGCGTTAATAGTACTAAGCCAATCCAAATTGCTATCTGGCCTGTTTTCTCAGATTGAGCTCTGTGCATTAGCGACTGTGCAGCAGGGATGGACAGTCTTGGACTGAAACTAAGAGTGTTTCAGTTTTAGATTTGTTGTATTTCGTGATTACAGTTATTGTCTGTTTTGTACCAATGGCATGATGCTTTGGGATCCCTGATAGTGGTGAAAAGGGGCAATTCCGCGGTTACAGTGTGACAAAAAATACACATTTAGTTATTTCAATTTGGTTTTTCTCAGAATATTGAATGGATATCTTCAGAATAGGTTATCAATGCAAAAGGGGCAACAATTAAATTTTGAAACATGCATAATTTTTTGGAGATTTCAATGTCAATTTTTGAATATGAATAAAAATATGCTTCGGTTACAGTGTGACATGAAAAATACCTAGGTTTTTCACCCAAATACCCTTCCTTAAAACCCTCTGAAATTAAAAGTGTACCCAAATTGGAAATACATACATTTTATCCAACATAGTCTTAACTCTCATGTGATATGAGCAAATTGACAGACTGACCATTAAAACCTGAAATATTATATCATTACTATATCAATTCATGGTTACAGTGTGACAGTTACAGTGTGACAAAACGTTGCAACACAAGATGTATGTCACAAAAGCATGAAACATCAAGTTATATGTTCCCTAGACACAAGTGTGAGTAGGAATTAATAAAATTGAAAGATAAAATGAAAATCTGTCAATAAAGAAGGAACTGCTAGTGTTATAATCTGACTAGAAGCTTTCAAATTTCCTGAAAATAGCATTAATTTTGATATTAATTTTAATCTAATTAAACTAATTTTAATCAGTATAGACAAATCATTCTGATATTATAACGTCTATAAGTGATCCCATTACGGTCTCATGAACTAGGAATTACAGGTTACACTTGCATATTGTTTGTATGCGTTCAAGACAGGACGATATCTGTTCAGTTGGCCTGGAAGTGGTATCTCTCGCGGAACAAGTCCATTGTGGGTGACGGCAGTTTCCTTGTGATTTGGGAAATAGCTACCCATCCATGCTTATCCGTACGATCCTTAGCAACAAAGATCAATCCCTTGCTGTCATATTTGTGCAAGTGGGTGACACAAAACTCTACCACACCATCATCCACATGTTCTTCTTGAACTTGGGCAACATAGGCATATCTGCCAGAGGTCTTCTTTGCTCCCATATACTCAACCAACACAAAGTCCCCGAGATTGATTGTGGAGTGATCTCAGAATGATCACTACTGGTGGGTAATTTGTCACCGTTAAGTACATCGCTGTTGTCCAATGGTCCAGGTGGTTGCTTGTCCAAAGCTTCCTTAGCATCCTCTACTTGTTGGGAAGGGACAAAGATCACTTTCATTGCCTTCGCCTTAGCTGCTGCTACCTCCGCAAATGACTCGGCATCATGCACATATGCTCTGGTTCTCATGGCTCTCCACACTAACCGCTTTACTTGACCACCGATCCCATCGACCACACCCTTGCCATGGCTTGTGGCAAAAAGTTCCATGATGTTTGAACTCCATATATGTCTCTCGGAAGTGGGTAATGTTATCAAAGAGATACCGTTGTTTGAACTGGCTGGCCGCTCCATCTGAGAAGAATGAGAGTGACTTCAGATTGGGGCACTGTATCATGACATCGTTGATGATCTTATCCAGGAATGTGGCAACGGCAAACTTCCCATGCACCAAGTCATCGCTCACCATGACATAAGACTGCACAGCATTTGCATCAAAATTAGCACATGCAGTGAACAGTTAGGTGACAGAAGGATGACAGTGCCACAGGATGAAGACGAACCAAACGAAGCATGCAGCCCACCACCCCACTCATAAGCCCATTGAGGGACATCTTCTTCCAAAATGTGTGTTTCTTGCAGGCAAACGCAGTCGACCTCCATTGACTTACAATATTGGAAAATGCGACTGCGCTTGCAATGATCCCTCATGCCATTCACGTTCAAAGTGGCAACTGAAAGTGTATGGGCCATGAGAGGGCAATGGGGCAAAACTACGTCGATGACGATTCCGTTAGCTTCAAGCGCGCTCTAGACGACATATCATCGTCCGAGTCGTCACTTGAGGCCGACCTTTTTAGAGAGGGTTCCCCCATCTCGTCGTACCAGCTCGTCCCAGTGGCACGTTTCGGCGTAACTTGTGAATGGGCCCAAGCGCACTCTGGATCTCGTCTTGCTGGATGATAGCGAAGTTTTAGTGATTCTCTATAATTGCTGCAAGAATTATCTAGGACTGAGCTTCCAATAAATCAATATCACCATGCCAACCAAGCCTAATGGGGACCCAGGTGTATACTTCATGTCACAGACGCAATAGAGGAAAGGTTCTACATTGAATGCTGGTTTCCCCTATAGAAACACACTGTTGCTGTCACACTGTTACCAAAAAAATGTCACACTGTAACCAAAAAGTTACAGTGTGACACATTTCATTTTCCCATTATTCCCACCCAGAGGCTACTACAGTTAAACTATCATGTGGATTTAATAAGTGCCTACACAGTTGATTTTGAGAAAAACAATCAGTTGATTTCAATTCCAATTTTTGGAAATATTAAGAAAAAATGTCATTTTTCGGTTACAGTGTGACACTTTTTCAGCAAATCAACATTTATGTGTGTTCACTGATGCATGACAACATGCAACCCACCTAAAATGGCTTGATACAGTTAGCCATAGTCTCATACTATCCATCAGTATTTAAAGTCACCACTTTTAATGTTACAGGAGTGATTTGTGGGGATTAAATTTAAGCCACATATCTGAAAAATTCACACTTTTAGCTTCAATTTGATACCAATTTGCATATCAGTTGCTCAATTTTAGTTTTGATGAATCTGTCTCCTCTGGCCTGGAATTGCCCAAAGATTCTTTGCACACCGGTTAAGATCATTCACATTTTATGTTGATTTGGGAGGACATTAGAAGCCAGTACAGGTTTAAACTAATCATGAATTAACAATGAATACTGCTTTCCTATCTGTCAACCTCCAGATGCAAAGGAACGTGAGCCAGAGCCAGGCGCACCTGGAAGGTTGGACCTCAACTTTGTTCCGCAAAAGGCCTGCGAAGGATGAAACTTCTGGTGGCTTTACTCCCCGCAGAGAGTCAAAAAGGTTCAAGTTCCAACGTAGAAGTAGCTTCTCACGAAGTCTGACGTGTCTCACGTCACCGGTCAAAGGTAGGTATAAAGTTATTATCAATGATCGTAAATAGTCTGTCAGGCTCTGTACAAGATGATTACTGATTTGTGAACCACCAAGAAATACTGATTTGAAGTAGCTCTTTAATCAGTGATGTTTAGCTGAACTCTGTAGGTTCTGTGAAGTCTTAACACAAAATTATGGCACATGATATCTATATATGTACCACCTTGAGGATTTGTTCTTCCATCCAGTATTTGCCTAGAGTAAACATGGGAATGTTAAACATTAACAAAACATTTGAAAACATTTAGCTGTAGCATTTCTGGCTGTCACTTTGGACACTTCTTCACATTATTTGCTACATTACTTGACATACCAGCCCAGTTTTTCTCTGATGTTGCTCTCACTCTGTGTAACTGACTTTGTACATCAGATGTATGCCTTATGTCAATTCTTTTAAGGAGAGACTCAAAACCTACTGCAGGGTAGGGTCACTTTGCGGAACCATCTTAAGCAAGTTGGCAGGAAAAGTAACAACCTAGCAACCAATTAATAATAATTAAATTAATTAATATCAAAAGAAAAATATTAATAATATAGAAATAACTCCAAAAATATAGGAAAGTGCACATCCATATCCCTCCCAACCCCCAAAAAGGGAAAAAAGAACTACTGCAGAGCTGACCTGCTGGCAAGAAGTTCAGTAAGTGTTCCTCATGTGATCCATTGTACCTCAGGATCTGGCTCATCTACTCATTAGTAACTTGAAAGTTATCTGCTACAGCCAAGCATACTTATTTACCAAAGCCAAAGATAAGAACAACAATGATTCTTGTGTGAATGTTTTGAACAAATATCATTGATTATTCTGATTTGTTTGATTTATCATTCCAGGACAGTTGAAGGTGGCAGTATACAAGAATTCAACTCGTGTTTTAGTGGATGGTAAGAGAATGCAATATACAGCCGCCTCCTCTTCCTGAACGTTAACAGTTTTGAGAGCATGAAGCAGATTGCTTGTATGAGTACAACTGCATGAGTATGAGTACAAGTAAAAGTACCTTTCATATGACTACAAGTAAAAGTACAATTCATATGAGTAAAGGTATCCTTCATATGAGTACAATTAAAAGTACCATTTGCATCAGTGCAAGTAACAGTACCATTCACATGAGTACAAGTAAACTACCCTTCACATGAGTACAAGTAACAGTACCATTCATATGAGTACAAGTTGAAGTACCATTCACATGAGCACAAGTAAGTACCCTTCATATGAGTACAAGTAAAAGTACCATTCATATACTTACTTAAAAGTACCCTTCATATGACCACAATTCATAGTACCCTTCACATGAGCCCAAGTAAACTGCCCTTCATATGAGTACAAGTACAAGTTTCTAAGCAAGAATCTTGCACTAGTAGCTAATGAAAAAGGCAGCAAGTACAAAAACAACTCCAAGAGGGAGAGTATGTGTGCATGGAATTACTCTACCATGCTACAATACAAGTACAATAAGGGACACACTTCAAGTATGGTATGAACTATGAAAGTTTATTTCAGGTATGCAATCATTTGTGTCAATACTATCTTATAAAATGTTTTGCACAGAATCTATAAACCTGCTTCCCCATACTCTTGTCCTTGGAATATTCTTTGGCCAACGAAATTTGTATAATTTTTTTGATCAGGACATCACCATTGAAGATTACCTGTCTGCCAGTCATGTGAAAAGTTAATTCTAACATGAAGTGAAAGAGAGAATGATATATAAACATATATAAATATTGTTTTTTTTTTCTTGTGCAGTTCTTGAAGCATCTTTTGAGTCTGTGAATCATGATCTCAGTACCTATGTCCAGGTGAGTAAGGTTATGACAATTTAATAAACGTAAACAGCAAAAAGTTTGAAGGAAATGAGATACAGAGAGATGGAAATGATGCTAATGAATGTTGTGGAATCTGACACTGAAAAATGTCAAACTCCAAGAAATATGCCAAGGTACACACAACAGTGGCACTGCAATGTGAATCAAGAACACAGTTTTGATGTTAAATTGTGTTTCTTTAACATTTAGGGTTTAGTTTTAACTTTATTTTAACAATTAAAATGAATCATGAAGTTATGGGTCCACATTGGTACGAGATATTGTCCAAATTGGTATGGGATATTGTCCACATTGGTATGGGATATTGTCCACATTGGTATTGGATATTGTCCACATCGATATAATGGAATTTAATATCAAACTGCATCGTTAAATTAATCAAACTAAACTTTAGAACCTGCTGCAAAAGATAAAAAGTCTGGAAGAGCAATTTGTATCATTTTGCTCTAACTCTTCATTTTATACTTTTTATCCTTATATTTTTTCGCCTTTTCATAGGTTTCTTTGGAGACCAGAGATGAAGTGCTCCTTAGAAAGTTTACAAAGTTACAGAAGAAGAAGAACAAACCTGTGTACAAAGAAGTGTTTTGGTTGTAAGTATCAAGCTGACCGACTTTAAAGTAGCAACTGATTGAGTTAGTCCAACTTCTTTACCTTGTTGTAAAATTACTGTACCTGCCGGGCTTTGTACACAGTATGATCATAATGAATCAGATAAAGATATCCCCTCCGTAAAATGACGAAAACGATGATTAGCTGAATTCTAAAAAAAAATGAATAAGTGAAAAGATGGATTTTATAATGCATAGAAGATCTGCTGGTTTCGGTCAGTCCATGATTGAAAGTGGTGCAACTATATTCCTAGTTTGTTTACATTTATTTCTTCTATTGATAGATTTTCATCGATAAAATATAGCTGTTATAACATCATTTTTCCTTCAAAGTACAAGACATTTTTTTGTAAGGTTGGCCATTTGGGAGAGGATCTTAGTTAACTTTTGGGAGATCCAGCATTGGGTAATTTTGTCTGTAACCAACTTTGGAAAGTTGCACATTCATCGACTATTTGTTGTTTCTAACTTTCCCCTCTACATAGCTCAATGGGTGACTTGCAGCTTGGCAGAAGGATCGTCCTAACTGTCTTTGAAAGTGTGCAGAAAAGGTAAACATACTTATTTTGTCTAAATAGAGTATATAAATGCTGTTGGCACAATTAGGCCATGTGTTCACTGTCTTGCTAGTATATAATCGTACTAACAGGGTTATGCAATAATTATATGCTTGAGGGGTATGCATGTTATGTAATAATATGTTTGAGAGTAAGCATGTTATGTAATCAATGTGTCTGGGAGGTGATGATGTTATAACATCATTGTATGCTTTGGGGTGTCTGTAGGTTTATGTTTATTTTATAATAATTGTTGAGCACATACTGTAATATCTTAATATGCTCCAAAAGTAAGAATTTAATGTTATCACTTTGCTTGGAGAGTGAGCACATTTTATGTTGGTGGTTACTGAACCAGAGGGAAGCATGGTATTTAGTTTGAATGTGTGTATGTGGGGTGGGGGGGGGGTAGTTAGCATGTTATGCAATCAGCATTACCTAGGTGTGCAAGCATATTATGTAATCATGACATGTTTGGAGAGTGTCTGAGAATATTCGTGTGATATGTTGTAGAAGGAAGTATTTTATTTAATACTTGTATTTGGGGTGAGGAGGGAGTTGCATGTTCTGTATTCAGTATATGCTAGATGTGCAAGCAAGCTATGTAATCAATGCATGCTATATGAGCAACCATATCTACTCCATCCAAGCTGTATTCCAATATTTTTTAGAAAAAGAGAAAACTTGAACAACAAACTTTGGGATTTTACTGATATTTTGAATTGTGTTGTGTAGTAACTACAAAGCTTGGAGCAGTATTGACAACAAGAGACATGTATGTGGTCATTAAAGGTATTAATCGATAGTACATTTAAAGTGAATATGCCAAATTGCTTTTCTATATCATGTACCCAGGCACCAAAATTCAGGGCTGTTTTCTGGCTAATTACTAGTATATTTAAGAATTTACCAGTACAAGAGAGGTACTTGCATTTTTCCGCCAGTGCAAAATTAATGTTGCTCTAGTATAATGAGTTCAATGAAAATACATGTGGGAACTGATTTTAGCCAGAAGATTGTTATGTACTCGTGTATTAAGCACCTGGCAAATATTGTGATATTTCAGCGCCTGTGTATGAACGTTGAAGTGTTTAGAGAGTGGTCATAGTTTGAAATTGCTTCCAGTATGATTACAAATCTAAGAGCCAAGAGGGGGGGAGTAAGAGTATGGGTAAATATGCTGAATATGCTAGGATACTAGCAGAATTACGGACTTACTACAAGTCTACAACACAGGATGCTTGGATGTAACTTATTTACCTGATGGGTATCCCTGGCTACTGGCCCCAGTGAAAACTTGCAGGAAGTAGTTTGTAACTAGCTATTCCATAAATCCATAACTTTGGATATTACTACAGTACAGTAGAATCCATCTATCCCTCTATTAACAGCACTTGCAAGTCTAACTAGAACAGAAAGATAAAGTTTGGGTTAATATTTTTCTGTTTTTTTACCCTTTTTGTTGTATCTGTACCATTTCATATTTTCTTTGTTTTGCATGGCCTATTTATTTTCCTCTCCTGCTATGTTTCACAGTTCTATCTTTATTGGCTCTATGTCTTTTGGTGTGAAGCACATACTTACTAACAATAAGGTAAGTACCTCCTGAAGTGACCATAACCCAAGTCTCTCTTTATGCTATGTACATATATTGGTATATTTTGTTTCGATGGCACCCATCGCTTCCGTATTCCTCATTCCTTTCATTTCTCATCTCAGACTGGTTTACAAAATCCTCTCTTCCAACTATGCAGCTGCACATTCTGATGGTTCTCATTGGCAGATCCATTTTGAAGGGGGGTTGGGGGGGGGGGATTTACACTCATTTACATATTTCACTTCTCACAAAGTTTACTCCAGTTAAGTGTAATTTTATGTAAAAAACAATGGAGTTTCTCTTCTTATCAAAATAGATGGAGTTTGATAGCAGGTTATTAGCCCAATTATCTGGTGGTAGTGTAGTAACTAACGGTAGCCCCGATTTGTATATGCAAATTAGGCTAACTAGGTACTAGTGCTATATATATGTGGTAGATCTAAACTAATTGTCAATAATTGTTTTGCAGAAGAAAAACGTTTTCAACGTTTTTAAATATGCAATAAAAGTAGCCGCATATTTTCCGTTGAAGCATGTTTAATGACAACATAAGATGTACGGAAGGAATCGCTCGGCTGTCATAATTACTGCGATACTGTACATGTTGTTCATATATCTGGAATCATTAAAGTAGATTAATATTATAAAGTTGAGATACTAGTTCTGTATATCATGGAACATAAATTTTACTGAAACATCGACCTGCGAAATAAAATGAATTCTTAACGTGATTCAATAAAGTCGTAATCTTAAAACAATCACAAGTTAACTATTGAGATACTGTCAACATTGTTAATGTATGGTGGCAGTACAGAATAAAATTGATTAAAGGATGAGTTACTTGTACTGTAGGCTTATCTTATGAAATATACATAGTTTAAACCCATTAAAACCAGCTGTAAAATCAGTAACGACTACTTTTATCTTCATTCAATACAGTCATATCCGGTTTAGACTCATGTCGACCCGACACCTGCAAGAATGTGATTTAGTCACAACTCTTGTTAATAAATATGTCTGAGTTATGTTAGAAGGTTATATTCAACTATCATTTTGAAACCAGTAAATTTATGCTAAATTATTGATGGTTACACAATATACTGTTTGGCTGTTCTACAGTAGGAACAGGTTTTAGCAACAATTTCTAAGTTAGGTCTGTACACAACTTCCAATTTTAGGTATCTGATATCAGTATTAGTAGGTGGAGATGGGGGTGGGGAGGGGGAGGAAGGATGAGGGAAAGGATTGACAAAATATCCCTTA
This sequence comes from Apostichopus californicus, assembly GCA_020650975.1. Classification (NCBI taxonomy): domain Eukaryota; kingdom Metazoa; phylum Echinodermata; class Holothuroidea; order Aspidochirotida; family Stichopodidae; genus Apostichopus; species Apostichopus californicus. The sequence goes on from JAIPMN010006949.1 coordinate 13,240, forward strand.
TCTTTGTGTAGCTTCAAGTTGAAAATGTTTGACAGATACGATTTCCAGCTTTAAGAATGGCTTTCTGCCAAGGAAGGAGTTTATCTCGTTTTTTTAGTTTGTTTATTGTCAACGGAACTCTCTTGGAAGTCATTCATTACATGAAGACAATCACAAGAATCACAAATAAATGTCGTAAATACAGAGTGACAACAGATCTGTCACGTACAGCAATAGTGGGAAAGTTTATACTGTAAGCCAGCTGTGATCATCATGTATGAAAATAACTGATAAAACCTGCATTTATTTATTTTTTACAAATTAGTTCTTTCCTTTATAGACATGTCTCTGTTTGTTTTCAGCCAACACTGATCATCACCTTTACATTTAACTCACCATTAGTCATACCTTTGGTTATCTGAATCTTAACAGAATAGTAACAATACTGTAACTTGTAATATTTCTAGATTTTGGATGCTTAAACGCAGTCGATTGGCACTTATTATTGATCTTCAAGAGCAAATATCTTTTATCCGAGGATTAGGAGAGTGTATTCAATTCTAAGTAGTTAAAACTTTGAAACAAATTTTTTGTTCCTTGACCACATAGAAGGAATTAGCTCATAATAAATTATCCTTACTCTTGGCCACATGTCACACACACAACAGTGCTGGATTCCAACTGTCTCTCTGGGAGGCCAAACATACAGTGTATTAAGTCTACAAGGCTTCCTTGGGGACATCCCATAGGCTACAATCCTTAACTCGCAAGCCCATTGCCTCAACAACTTGATCACTGCATTCTCAACATTGTGTTGTACAGTACAATGGCTCAGTAACAATGTGTAAACTTGTGAATTAAAAAAATATGTCACATGTGTCTAGTGGGAAATGTACATCAGTGGGTCGCTTAATTTAGATAATGACATTTCAATTAGCTGCTTAAAGCATCCCACACTCGACAAAAATAAAATTCACTAGCCTTGACTGTGACTCGAGGCTTCCTGCATTAAACATTGCTCCTCTAGAGGTCAGGAAATGTAAAATTCACAAACAGGATACCAGAAAGGACATTCGAAAAACTCTACTCTGTATTTATGTTTAGCAATTTAAAAGCCTTTTAAAAAAATATGTCAGCAAATTTGAGTACTAGTTTTTAATTTGATGTATTGTTTTAAAAACACTCTGATCATGTTTTGCACAGGGAAAAGTGTGTAAAAAATCTGGGAAAAGATTTTAATCAAAGTGTAAAAGGTTAAACCTATTATCTCTGCATTGGTCTAAAAACTGGCAGTTTCCTAAACTTCTTGCCTAGGTCAACTTTAGTTCATGTGTAGGTAAATTGTAAATAATATAGATAAATAATGGCTTGCTATAGGCTTTAAAATTTGTTCTCGAAAACGTCTTGTATGGATTGATGAGAGGAATTTTGCTAGTGGTGTGACATATAGATGCAAATGGGTTTGCTCTCGCTGTCTGACATTTCGACATTTTGTTTTAAAATTTAGCTGTTCTTTTGTTTTCATTTACAACTGAGGTTGCTCAAGGCAGTTATAATCTAAATTGACTTTACATCGCTGTGAGATCTTTTGAGCCTGGTACAAATTTGTTACCAGGTAAACAGTTGCTCTCAGATTAGAAGAATCTTGAGTGGTTGACCTTTCGGTGCAGTTTTCATTTCCAAGAAAAGGTTCAAGAGGGATGTCAGTTATTGATTAGTGAAAATGTTCCTCAAATTAGCTCTACGGGTGGGTCTCTTGTAGTCTTGTTGGTGTACAATTTTTGACAGTTTCACTGAATGAGCTTCAATAGTATTACACAAAATTAGATCGGTGTGACCATCCCTTAAGGTCTTTCCCAGCAAATGAATGTTAATGTTAGTAATTGCTTAATGTTTCCATGTGATTCTCGACAAGTTTTCCGCTTGAATACTCAGAAAATTCTCAAAAAGTGTTATTTTCATTATTATTTGTAATAAAACTTAACTTATCAAACCATTAATTAAACCTGCAGTGTTAAGGCTTGGTATCAATGTGAATCAAATTCCCCCCAAATTACTACCAATCTTTAAAGTTTGTCCCAATAACATGTATTGACATTAATGTTAATCACATGCAAATATCAGATCAGCAATTTAAATTCTCAAAGTGATTCTGGTTTTTAATTTTTTTATTCATTTTTTTCTCTTGGTACATGTCAAGTCAATGAACTACACAGTTATGGGAAGTGTAGTTTTGATTAGTTTTGAATTTAAACTCAATAGGCTGCTTGCAAAACTCATCTCTATCATAGAAAATTAACATTGTAAAAGATTTAAAGAAACACACACACACAAAATAATTTTAAAAAGAAAAGAAAAAAATATGTACTTGAGGCTCAATGATGTCATATCTAGGCTTGAACAAGCCTTCATACCTTTTGTGCAAAGGAATTTTAAATCTGTGATTCCTCCGAGATGGAATAAGATTTTTTCGTAGCTGTTTTGAGGGAAATTGTTCATGACAGTCATATCTATCACATATATACCAATAACGATGCATTTGTATCTCTTATATTAATTACAAACTCTGGGCTGTTTTACGGTATCAAACAAAGTGTTTACTGCAACGGGGGCCATTTCATCTTAACGAGATCTCTAGGTGGTTAGTTATTGTCTAACTTTGATTGGCATACAAATGAAATTAAATCTGATAACCTGTTGGGTCACATTTCTCATGAAAGGAAACAAACATTAACAGAACTACAACCAGTCGGTGTTTTCAGCAGGTACTTTGCGGATCTGTAATTAATAATAAAACAGTTATTGTCTTGTGGAGGGATATAACATTTGACAGAGAGATGTGACTCATACCCTATCAACCCTCCTCAGCAACCGGTTTCCTGTCTGACAAACTAAAAGGGGTTTCTTAATAGCTACATACAACCAGAATGAAAGGGCATTGCTATATATGCTATTTACACAGAGAAGAAGTTAATTGTGTGTCTGTTGCTAGGCTGTGAGAAGTTTTTTAATCCATTTGGTTGTGGTTTAGTTAATCAGTGAATTGTTCTACTAACTTCTCAAGGATATTTATCTGTTGGTTGAAAGGTACTGTATGGTGACTTTTTCTCTTTCGTGGGTGGTTTCTTTCTGTACATAGGTTAAGTCTAGCAATTGATAGCTGAATACTACAACCTGGCCGTGTCTGCATTGGTCGTAAATTGTTACAAAACTTTTTTTGAAAATGTTGATAAAGTTGCATTTCTTTGAAGTTGCATTTTGTGATGAGTTTTGCCCCAATCTGGTAGTCCAATACCTAGTCAGTTTAGCTTAAGCTTTAAATTACAGTATAAATGTCTCCCGAAAGGCAGTGAGGGCGGTAGTGAAGAACTTAGCATACATAGACTCCTGATGTGTGACCTGATTAGTTCACTTTGGTTTAGGCTTTGAGGGCAACATTTTCATACATACTGCCGTGTTGGACATATCTAACCGTAACAGTAAATACGGACATTGCGATCCACATTGTAGTCATTGCCGACTTTGCAATCCGTCACAATCCCACACAACTTTGCAAGGTGAGTAAGAGTGACTCCATATGTTTCCCTTTCCGGAAACCAAACATGGAGGAAGGGGGGGGGGGGCGG